>JAZHYW010015633.1:0-32118 GCA_037355805.1 Ixodes ricinus
GGTCACTTTTGCGTACAACATGGCGGCAACCGCGGGTGCCACTTTCTGAACTTCCGATTTATCACTCTAAGCCCTCTACCTCGTTGACCGAGACCGAGCTAAATACGACAACAGCGCCACTCTTTATCATTTATCTACACTGTGGTCACCTTGACCTTTTAGAAAGCATGTTTTTGCGTAAAAACCAACAGAAAAAACACTTTTTTGTAGTAACTTTTATTGGAGTTTAGTACAGAATGAGGAGCGCGGTGATGTTTTTAAAATCTTTAGTTTGCAAGGTTTTGCAGGCACAACTCATATTGCTTTTATACAACCCTGCCTCAGCGGTGCTTTCGGGTAGCACGTCCCGACCTAGGTGTATTTTAACTTCGGTTGTTAGACGCGGCGTGTCCGCTGGGAAACGGGGTGGCACCTTCTCGCAGCCTCATCCACTGTATCTATTTCGGCGCAAAAATGGCCGATCAAAGCCAAAATGGAAGTAACGTGCGGTTCCTCGAGTGGCCGCTGCGGGAGAAATGGCGGCGTTGTGTTTGCCGATAGCTCGGTTCGCGAGGACAGATCGGGGCCACTTTCTCAGAGCCGGTTGTAGGCAGTTTCCCAACTGAGTGGTCTAGTAACGTTGACTCTGCCGCAAGCGGAGCAAAAGCGAACAATAATCTCGAACCCAGACGCTCACGGCGAGGAGGGCTGCGTCGGCTCTGCGCCGCTGCTTCCAGCCGCGGGCTTCTTCGCTGGTGTGCCGACTGCCCGTTTCGCCGGCATCGGTCCTGTTTACCGCGGTATGAGTATAGTGCCCGTAATGTGAGAGCCGTTTGTCCATACGCCACTTTGCCGCGTTGGTTTCCATCCAGCCGAGCCAGAAAAGATATCGCGACGAGTTGACGGCGCCGCGAGTGACGAAGAAAAAGCAAACATGGCGACGGTTTGTACGGTTGCTTTGGTGGCTCCGGTGTTGCGTGTCTTCAACGTCCTCGTGTGAAGATTCCCCTGCCTCTTCGAAGTTATTGCAAGCACCATGAGTGGCACGAAAGATGTAGAATCATCGTCTCAACTACAAATAAGCAGGCTCTTCACGAGCAACGACGATGCCGATCAGGCCCTCAACACTGTTGTGTTGTCAGATGCTCCTACAACGCCGAGGTATTTTCATTTATCATTTGGGATAGCTTCAAGAGTGGGAAATTAACTATTTCGCGGATTGTTAACGCCGAGGCAGAATGCCCTCCGTTGCAGTGCCGTTGTCGCGCAAAGTGCAGAGAAAGCCGGGTGGCGATGGCGGCGGTGCTCTTTGATCGCTTCGATCTTGCGCCGTCGGGTTCATGGAGTCCGGGAGTAAACGTAGGTACGTGCGTCTGTTGGATCGGTGTTTTGGACTGCCTCAAAACTCTTTCTCACGCGAATTTTCCTCGTGAAGCTTAGTAGCTCATTACACCTCGTCGTCGACTGCGCTCATATGACTACAACGCACGAGCCTGCGTGATGTGAATTTCACTGTCTAAGATCTTTGGTGTGCTGTAACGAATGCTAATAAAATATCACCGCGAACTTCTGAACAAACGAGTCGAATTTTTGTCTGTTATCATAGCTGATCGCCTGTAACAATACTAATCAGTAGCGTTCCTAGACTCCGCCCCGCACAGGCACCCTGCTTCGTTGCCCGATAGTAAGTGTCTCCTGGTACCGGTAGAATTCCAGCTTCCACTTCCAGCAAGTACCATCCTGTACAACTGGCAGTTAGGTTTCGAACCCAGACGCTTGCAGCGTGTGTGTGTGTGTGCTTGTGTGTGTGTGGGGGGGGGGCAATAGATCGCGACCTTTCCCAGTACTAGCAGTACTAGCAGCGTTGCCGGCGTCGGTCTTGTTTACCGCCGTGCAAGTGTATCAGAGCAATTCGTCCGGACGGCGCTGCAGCGTTGTTAGTTGTACAAAGAACCAGAGGAAACGCAGGGTTCTTTTGGACACCACTGCCCGTCACACAATTGCCTAAGAAGCGAGTGCGGATGCGACGTTCACAACTACCGGATCCAGCCTCAAAGCAACGCCGCCAACGCAGGCCCCCAACCCCCCCCGCCCCCCCTCCGGCCTTCCAGTTCTTTCCGCTTGGTGGCGCGAGCGTAGATAAACATGGCGGTGCCCTGGAATTGGCGCGGACACTGGTCTATAGAGAGGGCGACTTTGACGCGCGTGGCGTGACTGACGTGACGTAGCCGACTTCGGCCGGCGTTCGCTGGCGTGCGCGTTACATCGGAGTATCAACAGAGCCTTTAGTTTCCGCAAGTCCGGGATGCACTGGTCCATAATTTTTATTTGCGGTGCTAACGGGCGCAGCCCTAGAGCGAGTGGGCGTCTTGTCGCAGGTATCACTAGTGTGCTGTGCGAGCGATGTGCAGGGGGAACTTTATAGAAAACTTGCCTGAACTCATCTAGCGCGTCTTGCATTTTGCGAGGACTATGGTCTCTGCACTTGCTTTAATCTCCGCTGTGGTGTGGCCGATTCTCATAGATATGCTTCGCTGTTTTGTAGATAGGCTGTCCAGGCAATAGTCTTCTTCAACCATTGATGGGGTGGAAGAGTTCTGGCGTGTTGCTTAGAAATGGGATAAGTGATTGTGGCTCTGTTCCAGCAGTCCATCTACTAAGAGCCACGTGCACCGAAATGCTTGATGCAGTGAGAAAGTTTTCTCCAAGTATACACGTCACGGCAAAAATCGTGGTATGCAAAAACAAAAATTCGTGTCGTCTGAATTCACCCACCTATTCGATCGCGCGTCGGAGTGATGTAGTCACTGCGACCACCCAGCGGCAAGGCGTAGCGGCAACCTTTATTCCTTAGCTTGACTCCGATAGCCTTTGCCGCCATCAACGCCGGCGTTACCAGAAGGCTGATACTAGAACCTTTGTCCAGGAAAGTTCTCAATTTCACGTCCCTTATGCGCACATTGGGCAATGGCTGCTATCCTCCGGCAGCTGTCACTACTAGCAGGGTGGCGTCGCAGGTGCCCGCCGGGGCAGCACCTACCACTGTCCGTTTTCCGGCAAGACGCCTGCACGTGGCCCGGTTGGTTGCATCGAAGCAGAGCTGTGGGGCCCGTGGTCGGCCAGTTGGGCACTGGCACGCGATGGGACCACGCCACCACAACAGTGGCACTTTACTGCTGCATGCCGCTGCAAGAGGTGCTGCTGCTTGCTGAACCTGCCTGGAGCGAAGAATGGTGGTCTGGGCATCGCTGTTCCCGCCAACTGGTCCTTGTAGATGATGGCCACAGAGCCGCCGGTTGCAGGGGCCATAGTCGACTGGTCCAAGCCGCCGTTTCTTTTGCTATGGCGGCGGTGTGAGCTGTCGGAATTCCAGCTTATGGAACGATGTGCGTCGGCTGCCTGTGGAAGGCAAGGTCACGTGCCACCTGTGTGCTGGGCACGGTGGATGCACGTATTTATTTTATTTATGTATACTGCGACCTCAGTTGAGGTCATTGCAGGAGTGGATTACACAATTAAAAACATGAGTAGAAAGAACAATAAACGAGAACATATTCAACAACATAATGATGTTCAACAACATAGTGATGTTGTTGAACAACATATGACGATATTCAACAACATAGTGATGGTGGCGCTCTGCTCATGGAGACAGCAGGCGCCGCCATGCTCTCTCCATGAGCCCATCTGTTACCTTGGCCAGCGCTCCCAAGTTGGCGAAGGTGGTGCGCCTCCACGAAGTCATAAAGTTGCGGAAGCATCTGATGAAGCACCCGACTTACCTTCTCGGCGTCGGTAACGGTTTCTCCTAGCCGTTCGTAATACGCCGCAATGTCGTATATGAACTGCTTGAGGTTCTCTTCGGGGTGTTGGGTCCACAGGAAGAGCTCCCTCTCTTAGTCGTGTTTTTTTTAAATATCGATTGGCGCGAACTTTCTTCTCAATGCCGTAACAAACGTTTGACAGTCAGCGAAATTCTCGGTAAAACAGAACCACAGTCTTCGAGCTGCCCTCGAGTGCCGCTGGCACCTCGTGAGAAAGCCGATTTCCTCAGGCCTGACGCCGTTCAGGAGACAAAAGGAGTGTAGATTCGGTCGACACAATTGTTCGGACGACTGCAGATCGCCGAACCCGGTGAGCCTTGAGCGGATCAAGAGCTACGAACCTCTGCTTAGCGGGCGGTGAGGATGGCATCCCTGACCGTGGTGGAGCGTCCGTTGGGTCGATGGGCGCGGATAACAAAAGGGTGCGCATTTGGGCGGCGACTTCTTTGAAGCACCGAGCCATTGGTCTCACGCAGCATTTCTTGGACGAAATCCGGAGCCGGCTGGGTTATTGATCCATGATCCTCGGACCAGCCCCCACTTTGTTAGGTGGGGATGGTCACAAAAACTCTCCTTTATATCCTAGACATCGCGTGACGTTCGCAGTTCGTGACCTCCTACGTCATGGTCCTCTCCTTCTTCTTCTCACAGCGTCTATCTTCCCTTCGTCTTCTTCTTCTCCTTGATTCCTGTTAATCCATATCGCCAACTCTTGGCGCTGTTCAGGCCACGCTCCTCCGTTACGACCTCCTCACACAGCGTTACTTAAAAAACACCATACCCACACTATTGTTTATAAACGTTTCAAAATTATGTTAAAAGTTTTCCCGTAAAAAGCAAATAAAAAAGAACAACTAAAACTGAAGGTTTATAGAAAATGTACTTTTAATGTCTTGCTTTCAGCTATCCTTCTTTTCTTCGGAGGTCTCGTTTCTACCGCATTACACCTATTGACAATGCCGATTATATTTTGAGAATAGACAATGTTTTAAGCTTTTGTTTGATGTGCGGTTTATGCCAAAAGGGTGAAGGAACGTACGTTATAATCCCTAAAGTTCGGGAAATACGTATCAAAGGGACATAGGTTTGACGATTTTTATTTTCTGAAGTTTGTTAAATAAATTTTAGGTGGATTTTGAGAAATAGCATTTAAATTGTAAAAGAGGCGCAAAAAAATTTATATCTGTAGCCAATCTATGAGTTCAGCGGGACTTCATATGTGTGACCTCTTATAATCGCTGAAGTCTCAGCATCCACCTTCGGTCAATACAATTAAAAACTCGAAAATATTTTGTTTTATTCAAACACGTTTGCGGTATTGTTCTAGTGAATATTTTTTTTTCAAAAATTTTCTAAGACATGAGATTTTTTTCTTTCATGATTTAAGATGAAACCATCCACATATTTCCACTATAAAAAGTTAAATAAATGGCTCTTGTCGATTTCGTTATCAAAGCGCAGTTGTCCACTCTAGGGCTGACAAGTATTTGTTCGGGGAACAACCAAAAAAGCGAGCACTGGCCGGCGAAAATACTCGACTGCCAAGGAAATATCGAAAATCGATATAATTGTTTTCATTTGTACTGGTTCTAACGGGATTGAGCGTGCCATGAATAATAACTATGGTAAGCTCGTTGTTTGCACACCGCAATCGATTAGTTAAGAGAAGATGCACCAATTGATCCCAGGCTGGCTTTATATTTCCGAGAGAAGAAAATACTTTCTTGAAGCACCCAATTACCTAGACTTAAACTGGAAGGGCTATCGATGTGATCACGGGATGCAGAAACACCTGGGCTGGACAGATTAAGCTTGTAGTTTTTATATTCATTTAAAGTACCGCGTTTCATCATTTCTTCACTAGCAATGTCGAGAAACTTACCCGGTGTGCACGTTGCTGTCTTCTTTTTGCAAGCTCCATGCCGCATTTTCCCCAAGGTCTGAGGATTGAATCGAAACTTCGTCAAGTGTCCGGCTGCCGCCCAATAACTTTATGCAACGTTGACACCAAAAGTTTTGCGGAAAGTATTAACAAAACCAACTGAAAATGCTTCGAGCTATGAGCAACGTCTCTCAAAAACTATATTTGTGAGAACACCCTTGAACTATTTCCGGAAGTTCCCTATTCTCTGATGTCTTGCCCAGTAATTGTTTTGGTAGTTTTAGAGCTTGCAAAATACTCTTCCTAGACGAATATTTTCAACCCGATCCTATGTTTCGTCGGTAGTACCTCGTGGTCTCGACATGCCCTACGGAAGTTTTCGCAGCGTCAAGTCGTCGTACCATAAATATTGCAACACATGTTTACAACCATACAGTGACCTGTAGCAAATTGAAGAGGTGCTGATTTTCGTTATAGCTATTTTGTATAAACAAATAAAGATAGTTTAGAAGTTGAATGGCCATTGTAGAATATAGCAGTTACGCGATTCAGCTAACAGCTAGTCACAAAAAGGTGTCGTTCGGCCAGTGGAGGCATTTCCCTCCAGAATAATTTTCACAACGAAAGACACTGACGGCTACGCGTGACGTCTAATCTCACACGATTGAGAGTCTAGTAGGTCAAGGGGCGGATATCTAGATATCTACAAAGCCACTCAATGGAATTCCACTTTTGTTTTTGCGCTTTCACAAACAACGAGAAAACTAAGGAGGGTACATAATTTGTATCAACCAGAGTGCCTCCACCAAAACAAAATATACTACTGGCTCCCGTAAAACGTGAGTAGAATACTTTACTTTAGCATTTGCACTCTAAAAACTATCATTTTGCTCAACAATACTATCTTAATCACAGTTGGCGGAAAACGGGAGGACGTGGCTTCGGGTTCTATCAGAGTACGAGTCAAGACCCGTTTATAACGAACTTAAGGAAACGCTACGGTCAATTCGATATAGCAAGTAGTTCGATATAGCAAAAACCATTTACAACGAACTTCCACGATGCGTTCGTTGTAAGGAGAGGCTTCTCTGTCTTTCTCAGCTCTTCGCTTCCGCCTTGTAACAACGTGCTGGAACTTTCTTTTTTTTCGCATGCGTGCACATTTTGTTTTTAGCTTATCTCCTTTCTGAATCACTTTTCTTCGTGGGCAACCGCTTTGGGATGAAAATATTTTTTTTTCTTTTCTGTGCGTGCGTGCAGAGTGCTTTTTTTTTAGTTTTCTACCCTCCTGAATCACTTCTCTTCGCTAAATTTTGTTCATGGCTTGAGCTTTTTAAATTTTCATTGCTTTCCTACTATTTTTTCGGGGGGGGGAAGGAACAGTCTAGAAGACGATTGTTTGCGCATATTTGGAAGCCTTCACGGGGGAAAATTTCAATATAGCCAATGTGTTGTTCATTATAAAAGTTATTTTTACATGCATTTTATTTAAATTTTCCATGAGTTCGATATGGGCAATAATTCGCTGTACGTGGGTTTGTTCTAAACAGGTTTCACGTACTCACGTACCCGGCGCTCGACTTCAGCGCCTACGCAATGCTGCAGTTGCAGTTGCGCGCCTGGCCGTTACAGTGCACTGATACTAGTCGATGCCACTCCCTCCCGGTCTTCCCGCCGACTGTTATTCAGGTGGTACGTATTGTATCTACTGCGCACAAGCAGTATCGTAACTGCGTAAGTGGTGGGTACGTCCTTTTATTTTTACTTTCTAGTCACATAACGCATTAGTCTATTATTACCCAAAGTCAGCAGCTCAGCTTAGTGGAATGCCAGAGTCACACGACTACATGGATGTGAAAATTTGCTGTTTTTTTTCCTGTAAACTTTGTGGTTCTCCTTAGGGCCACTGCCTTTGGGAGTACCACGTTCGCGGCGAGACGCTCTACCGCAAGCGGGTTCGTGCTCGCGTGGCATGCTGCTCGTCGAGGCGCAAAGAGACACCAGTCACGTGGGTAATGGTGATAAACTCTGTTTATTTACAATACAAAACAAATAACAAAGTCAACAGCTAGACTAGTGAACGTCGTCGGAGTGGAGGTGGTCCACGGCCGAACGGTCGTTCACGAAGATACAAAGGACGGGGTAAACGCTCACCGGTGCACCGGACGGTTCCCCGTTGTTGCCGCCGCCGAAATCCCAGGAAGAAGACCCAGAGATCCCGGTGTCCGCTGGTTTTAAGATAACAGCGGAGGCGAAGGGGCCAATCAAGGAGCGACACGTCGATCTCCTTTGTGCGGGGGTTCGTAATGAAAATCGTCCCAAAGGGGGAGAGGAGGAAGCCACTCACGGTGGTAAGCAGCGCCACCTCTCGCTACGCCAGCGCGGCCGCCACGGCGAGCCGAAACGCTGACGCGACAGAATGTTGAGGATCACAATCCCCACAACTTCAATCTACGCTTGTCTCGATATCAAATAAATATTACGAAGATAACTAGAGAAACGAAACGATGCTAATAAGAAGTCAATTCCGCCATATTACAAACAGATGCGATCAATTCCCATACACTCAGGTGGAACTGACGCTTTCGTTCATAGAGGCATTTCGTGAAGGCCTGCCGCTCGTTCTTCTACTCTTACTCGTTCAAAGAGCGGCAATCTCGCTGAGTAGGGACATCGACTTTTGCCCGAGTCGGTGATGTACAGCTAATTATTCTCGGAAGTGCAGAGTTGATGCCTTGTTGGTTTCTCGTGGGGAGCCCCTAATACAATCTAACGACCCCTCCTTTCACGCGTTAGTTTATCCACGTAGTCCGTTCATTGTTATGTTCCAAGGTTTTTTCAATTCAAAATCTCACTGAATGTCTGAGAAGGACGCAAATTGATCTTCGTTTCTGAAACTACGCGTTCTGCGCTTAGGGTTAAGACCTTAATATTTTTCTCTAAAATTCACTTACATTTAGGTCTTGTTCAACGAAGGTACTAATTTCAACTCGGGTCTTTGGTGGAAGTTGAGATAATGGCTATGCAAACATAGGAAACAAAGTAGTCTATCTGAAAATAAAGCTGGCATTAAAAGGGAACGGTTAAGTGAAGTGTATTCAATTCGGGAGGATGTCGCTTCCTAAGACCGGTCACACGCGTCGGAATTGTCCCTTTTCCCCGCTTCGTCAGCATAGGAACACCCTCCCGACTCCAATGGCCATTCGGCAATGCAGGGCGCCGTTACAACGGTGCTCGTTGAGGGTCGGAAATTCACGCGGTCATTAACAAATAATTCAGTGCACCCGCCCCACCTTCCATTTCTCTTGGTCCTTCGCTGTTCTGGATAAATATGGGGGCGGTGGCGTTAAACATTCAAGATACAAGCAGGGAAGACCAGGACTGGATTCATTACCCTTCTTTTCATACAGTTGTTCGCATTACGACGCATAAATATCAGAGCCACCCCGTATTTGGCGGAGGGCCGACAGACTCTAAACTGAGCGATGTCCTCACGGCGGAATGAGTTCCACTGGGCTGAAGTATTCAAGACACCTGTCGCTGGTAACTTCCGTAGGTGACGCGCAGGTTACTTATTGGTGTGTTGGGGTAATCTGTATCATTCAGTGTGAGTTGTTTTTCCCGATTGGTGTAGCGACTGAGATGACCGCAGCTTGGGTGTGACAGCTGCGTCAGCGTTCCGCTTGTTGCCGAATTCAATCAATCAGGCAGCAAACCGGCTTCAGTCCTATGTCCAGGGGCTGCCCAGAGAGCTCTATGTAACTGAAGAGGGACGAGCGTAGACCTCGCTTAATGTTTTGTACCCTGCTCTTCAAACCGCCCTTTGCAGCTCAGAGCTGTGCAAAGTAATAATTTTGAGGGTTCGGGTATGCGGTAGCTATATCACAGACTCTTAATCTGGGGACAGTTATTGACTCTGCTATAATCCGGGAAAGTTGGATCCGACTTGTCACGGCTATTGGCATTCGTCCTGCAATTGCAAACTATTTGCTCCCGGCTGTTCTACTGTTGTTGTTGCTTTTTTCTAACAGACTCTTGCTGAGGGGTTCTTTATTGAGCGGCCCCTTTCTAGAGGGACTTCCTTTCTCCGGTATTTTTTACCTGACCCTAAAATTGTCCCTGCACTAACTTTACCGCAGAGCTTAGCGAGCCAACGATAGTTATCTGTACTGTGTCCTCGTCGAATGACAAAGTCGAAATTGCAATGAGTCGCTTGTAATGACGTTAACATGTCAAATGTCGTCCTTATAGTATCGATAGCAGATTTAATTTTTAAGTTAGAACACTCTGTCTGCCTTATCGTTAGTCGGGCTCCTATTCTTAGATTGAAGTGCTTGAATTCTGGAGTTCTCTGCATAAACGCATGTGCAACCTACTTCGTGTTGTACTCTGTTAAAAGGCCCTTTTACATTATCAATAGCCTAGGCATTTCGCAGGAGGGAAAAATATGACCAAACAATCAGTAGATAAATAGCTAAAAATTATAGTTGTATGTTGAACTCACGTGTTCAACTGATGTCGATGTTTGTTTATATTACTTTTGTTTTGTGTACCGCCGTTTTTCCGTGTTTATTGTTTGCGTTTTTAAAATTATTTCCTGCTTTTCAAAATGTGATTGTAATTATCACTCCAATTAATGTCCTTAGTTGGACTGATAGCGTGTTAAAAATATAAATAACGAGCGCACTTTCTAGCAAAAGCCCCATGGAACGTAGAACAAAAAAAACACTTAACACAAAGTTATGTACATACAAAAGGTTCCCAAAAGAAATCGAACATTATGAAGTGCTAGATGATGGCATTAGTATACAAATCGGAAATGAACTAACTTATTTAAAACAATTTTAGTTCCAGCGGAGTTGGTTAGACATTGAATACATAAGTTTTCCAAAGGACCCGGCATGATGTAGGAAAGTCAACAAATAGGCACAATAAAAGAGCGGCCATGTGGATAATTGTAAAAAGAAAAAGATATATCGGACAAAGTACATCTTCAAAGAACAAACCAAATCGGTTAAAAAAATAATTTTGTATTGGTTTGGTATAATGGTATGAATAAACAAGGCCTCATTTCAGCATCGGTATTAACGTAAAACTTATTCAGAAAGTGTAAAAAAATAGTAAATACCATTGGTTAGGGCAGTGTCAATTATCTGAGCCAAAACCAAGCTTCTATTTCCCTCAATAGTCTAGGACAGAAAAGCAAAGGCAGGGGTAACGTAGAATGCATTCTGTGTGAGTTCAAGAAGATGTTGGCGATATAAACTTGTTATGCATTTTGCTCTTCGTTGGTGTGAACATCGTCGTATGTTACGTCTAAGAACAAATCCCAGCCAAATCTAGCACTTATCCGGGAGCGTAACGCGAGGTTGATGTGTCTTGCAGCCGCGCAAAGCAGCTTTGGCTGGGCTTTTTGGCGCCTCCCCGTTTTCTCCCAAGCACATGGAAGCCATCTTCTTTCTCGCATTCCACGCACCCTCCTAGCCTATATACAGCCGCGCTCACTGCTTTGTGACGACATTTTCAACACGCACTTGGCGTACGCTTTAAAGCAAACGATTCAGAGCCGGTTTCCCCACCGTAGGGTCTTTTTTTCCACCTACATGCTTTCTGCTGTCATTTTGTATGTTTTGTTTTTATAATGCCAAACTTTTGTGACAGCGCTTCTGCGTTACTGGAGTTCGTTCCAAGATCATACTTTAAAAGAATGTGCGTTTTTGGAACGTATTTCGCCGTAATGTGCGTAGCAAGAATCTGATTCACAAAAAAGTGTTTTATGGGACAGTGCTAGGAACCAGCCACTAAATGGGAAGACCTCTCAAAGTACCTTTTTATACCTTCTTCACCGCGTTCAGCACCTTAAATACATTGATTCTTACTCTCACGTTAAACGGCCAATGACCTTGGATGCTGTTTATTTTTCCGCAGCGGGAATCACAAGAAAATATTATTGCTCTCAACAAAACACAGAACTATATTATTGCACTCAACACAACGTCTGAACCAGTATGTAGAGCCTCGAACCATAAAAACTTGACACTACACTTATAAGACTTGCACCCGCCTGCAAGGCATAAATCGAGGTTATTCCCTTCTATTACAACATTCTGCACAGTTAGCGTATTTCAAACTTGTAAAGTTTTTTTATGTGTTTCCGCGCATTTGTTTCCATAACTTCAAGACACTATTTTTATCGTTGCACTTATGTAGGCCGGTAACAAGGTTTTTATGGCAGCTTTGCGAAGAAGTAAAACAACGTTGTCGCACCATGTTACGTTGTTGTGGACTGTGCGCACAGAGCCGGTCAATAATATAAACACGATACATGTTTTTTTTTTTCAATTTCTCAGCATTTCTGCCGCATGCAACTGAGAATGAACGGCGCACTATCGGTGCGTGGGACACAGCCTACAGTCGTAAACGTACGTCGCCACGAATAAAAGCTATAAACGAGAACTTCCCGTCAAGAGTGGGGTACGTTTGGAAATTTTTCAAAGCAAGGAATACATTGGTAGGCAATGTAAAAAGTTATGATCCTTGAGAAAAACGTTCGGATTTATGTTAAGCAGTACTCACGCATCTGCTAATGATATTTTTTCTAGATCGTATGATGAAATCGTGTGTGTTCAGAGAGGCAAAACAACATCTGCAATCAAAGAAGGCGCTACAGGATTTATCGGACTAGTTGCGACGCTGGCAGTGAGGGAAAAATATATGAGACGACTTAATCGGTTTGTGGGGTTTAAATAATATATAGTGCACAATATATACTACTGACCCCAGAAATACCAGATACTACAACGAGCGTTCGTATGTTGAAAAGAAGTCTCTTCACCTCGGTGTTCTAAAGAACAATTCAAATTACATTACATCTAAATAAAACAGTATTTATTTTCTGATATCTAAATGGAGGGAACAAAAACTAGTTTATTTCGTTTTTAGCTATCCTCTGATATTACAAAGAAAAATGGTAACATGATACACCGCACTAAATTGTAAAAGCCACTCTATTACATTCATTAAGCACTATATCGTATGTTTATGAACATTAGAACATCAAGGTAAGCTCCACTCCACAACGAACGGCGCTCACCAAAGTGAGCTAGCTAACTTAATATTGCCCCCCCCTCTAGACGCAGACACAGAAAAAAAAACTCTCTTAAAGCATGAACTTACTCAAAATATTTAAAGGTTAACACAACTAAAACTAAAGCAGTTCTAATCAAGCCAAGCAAGAAGTCAGCATGCTTATCTACAAACCTAATTCTGGATAATAACAAAATTGAATATGTCCACAACATTAAATCACTGGGCGTATATTTAACAGCACCTGACATGGGGTTGCCATATAAATCAAGTATTGACAATACTAAATATATTAACTTGAATAATATATAAGCACAGACATATTCTACCAAAAAGCACCAAACGACTAATATTTCCTTCCTTGTTTCGATCTAACATAACTGTCCGACAAATTGCAAGTCTCCAAAAGCTCTCCGCATTATTGCAAATGCGTCATGGGCTACACATAGCCAAAATTACCTTTAGTGAACTTAATATAATTCGTGCCTTTTCTCTGTATGATTTCCGTATAGCCTGCATTTTCTGAACAGCAGTTAGAACTAGAAATATCACCTCATTGCAAATGTTCAATTTGAGTACATATTTTTCTTCTTACAATACCCGTTATCAAAATACACGGAACATACCCCGATACTGAACAACTTACGGAGAGCAATCAAGTTTGTATAACTTGCCCATACTTATATAAACTCTTACATATTAAAATCATTCCGGAGATGTCCGCAAAGAAGCTTTTGATCGCAGATTTCATTTCTGCTGAATCTTTCTAATATTGCGAGAGCTTGTTTTTAAAGTGTCTTTCGCATTTTTTAATATTATAAATGACTATATTTTTTCATCTCTATTCTCTGTTCTCTGCTTTGCTTTTACTTCATGTGTTTTAATATAGTTCATTGTGTATTTTTGCAGTGGCGCCTGTACTGACAAGTGATAAGGCGGGAGCCTCGTCTAGCTCCTTCGTGCAACTTTTCTCCAGTCGCCCTCACTCCTCTTGGGTCAAAATAATGACGATTATTATTATAGTTAACATACTAATACTATGTGTGCCACCAACCTGAGCAAAATAGTCGAATTTTGCGTTAGAGCTTCTTGTGCCGTTTAGTGTATGTAATGAGAAATCTGATTATGAGCATAGTTACATATCCACCCATTCACATAGGGAACTTATAATTACCAGTGCAAGGGTCTTTCTAGTAATATGGACAACGAATCTCAAAATAAATTTCCCACGATTCGGAAATAAAAATTCCGCGCAAAAAGCGGACCAAGCCTCGTATGAAAACTGATGTCTTGCCTCTCAATTATAGAAGTAATCTTTCTGTGCTTGCTTTATCCAGACAGAATTCCTCTGTCCTAATATATGGCAGTGTTTGTACTCGAAGGAACACGACAATAAGATTATTAAAATATTCTTGCTAATATAGGCTTTTTCATTACATCATCATGCAGTTTCATGATAACAGAATTGCACAGCTGTTGAACCATATTAAAATCGCAGGGAATATAATGGAACATTAGGAGCCGGAAACTTCAGCGACGACCTCGCATTTAAACGTATAAGCTTGGTTCAGTATGCTACATACTTAAAATTATGCCAATATATTTTTCCAGCAACACTTCCCCAGTAAACGCGATTGCCAATCCTCATTTTCAAAGAACAGTTGAAACATTCAGGAACTCAGCACAACTCAAACTGCTACTTTCCTTCATACCTGAAACCATTTGACAGTCACAACATTATGAAAGAATACACAACTTTCAGAGGCAAAACTACCCACGTCAAATGTTTTAATTGTCATGAGAAAGCTCCAAATGTCATGATGAAAGCTCCTTATTATCTACAGAATGTATGAAAACAGGGAATTTTATGAGAATACTTAACTTCGGTGTTAGAACTAAGAAATATGCATATTCTTTGTCAGAGCGAGCGCAACGACGAAGGTAACTAAAATCGGCTTAACTCTTGTAAGAAGCGACAATAACGAAAAGAAAAAATTACAGACGTTTACGCTCCTCTGTAAAGCGAACTTAAAGCTCAGCTCTTGAGGCGCGTAGATTTTGTAATATACCGCGCTAGAAGAATATATATATATATATATACATATACATATCATATCATATATATATGCATACACCTACAGGGTGTTCCACGTCACTTTATCCATTAATATATGTATATACATTACATATAAGGTGTTCCACGTCACTTTAGCGAAGGTTTAAAAAAACATTTGTGCATTTTAGGATAACGAAATTAAAAGAATAATTTGTTCACTGTTTGGAGCAACTCAGTCAATTTTGGTAATTTTCCCAATTAACCAATTAATTAAGATCTTTCATGAACTGAAATATTAAATTTTTAGCACTAGTTACAATGACAAAGTTGTAGAGCGTCCTCGGAAACATCCAATTTAGTGTTTTTTATGAAGAAAGGCTAACACGGTTCCCTTTTGTGGGCTTCAAAAAAGCCCGCGAATTACGAAAAAACACGTGACTTTGCTTTTGCGCGTCTTGTACTGCAGCAGCGTCTAAGCTGTTGCTTAAATAAACTAGGCCCACATGCTAAATAGGGTACTGCTGACAAAGCGCTTCTGAGAGATTCGCGTTTTTGCGTGTTTTTTTCATAATTCGCGCCTTTCTTAAATGCACTGAAAAACGAACCGTGTTAGAGGTTTATGAATAAAAAGCACTAAATTGGATGTTTCTGATGACGCTCAACAACTTTGACATTAGAACGTTTGCTCTAATTTGAATATTTCAGAACTTTGTTAATTAATCTTAATTAATTAGTTCATTGGGCAAAATACAAGAAAATAGCCTGACTTACCCCAAATGATTAACAAACTTGTTCCTTCGGTTTCGTCTTTCCAAAATGAACCTACCATATTTGTGAACCTTTTCTAAAGCAATTGTGAAATACACCCTTTATATATCACTGATTTTTTGTTTGTTTCATTCGAGGGTAGGCCAGGGAGGACGAGGAGGGTACTGGTAGAAGAAGGCCCGTAATGCAACGAAAACGGCATTTGCTTCAATATAAAACGTTTTTAGCTAATTGCTCCGGATTTCCCGAAGCCGCACCTCGTGAAGCCGTGGCCTGCGACGTCACATGACGTCAGAGTTTCCCCGCTAAATTTAGCTGGAAAATTGACGCCATGAGACCTCAACACCAAACAGTTTCCCCTGTATATTTAGCGGGAAAAAGCGTCACATGACTTCGTGTTACGTCATCCTAGTGGAAAAGCCGTTTGTATGAGAACTTCATATGAATTATACAAGATATATAAGAACATATGAGGACCCTATAAGAACTATAGAAGGTATGTAAGAAACTTATAAGAAGCTTTTCACAAGTTTTTTATATGGTTCTTATACGTTCTTATATATCTTTTGTGACTCATATGTGTTTATTGGACACAGGCATTTCACATACAAATGAGATTTTTCAACGGGCCAACTATGAACAGATTCAGCTTCACCGCTAGATTTAGCGAGAAATTGACGTCACTGGACCTCAACACCAATTCAAATTTCCCCTAAATTTTGCGGGAAATGATGTCACGTGACTTCATGTCAAGTGACTTATAAAGAATGTAAATTTCCCTGCAAACTTCAGCGGGAACACTAACGCCACTTGATCACAACACGAATCCAATTCCTTGCTAAATTCCGCGGGGAAGCTAAATTGGTATTAAAGGCATATGACGTCAGTTTTGCCCCTATATTAAGCGGGGAAACTGAGTGCGCAGTGCTGAATTATGGGACATCACAGTCCCATAATGGTGTAAATCGGTATATCGATTCGTGACGTCCCATAATGCAACGCGCGCGGTTACAGCGACTGCACTAAACGCGGAAGTGGGCGCCTAAGAGCTGTACTCTAATATAAAGCTTGCATTGTGCGACTCCAAATTTAATGTGCATGCTTCAGTAAACGAAGGAAAAGTGTGTGAACTTCCCGGGCCTTTAGAATTCTTGCGTCAACAAATTTCAAAGCACCATTTTCAACGGTACACGACAAGCAGCGAGGGATCCTTTCTAGTCGGGTGAGACGAGCTCAAAGGATAAATCAACAACGACAACGCATACTCCCTGCAGAAGATGCGTACGTCTTGGTAATGTCTAAATGAAGCCAATTCTCATAAGGGTTTCTAGATGGACGAATCACCACCGCTACAAGAATAGGAATCTGGCAATTATTTTTGTAAATGCAGTTTTTTACTTCAAATGTTGCTACCTCAGTTCATGGAAAATTATTGAAAGACCGCGGAAACCCGTACATGTTTTGAGAAATGTATACGCATAATGCACTAGCGCTGGGTGGAAGATGCTCTCATTCGCGCCCCAGAATCAGTTGTGTTATTAAACGAATTGAAACTTTTAGCCCTCCTGGAGAATAATGCTTGGGTTGGCTTATGAGATCCTAACAAACGTAGACTTAGAACTTCAAAGTTTGAACTGCTATTGGATTGGGGAACTAGTTTAACGTTTAACTGGTTAAGACGCTCGCATCGGAAAGCTCCAAATGGCTTAATCATTTCGCTGTTGTGCGGAATTATGTGATAGGTTATGAAAGCATGGCCAAAGGTAAGCAATTCTAGCAAAGTAGGCTAAATGCGACATTGCTTAATATTTGTTTGAGCTTCAAATGAGCTTCGCTCATTCCTAATACCTGCCACCTTCCCACCTAAAAAAGACTGGAAGACTTCAGTTTTGTTTCTTCGAGTAAAATCGAGTCCAAACGGATTAATTCACCAAAATAATAACATTTAGAAGGCTTAATTTTTAATGGGCGGCGGGTTTACTAAGTGTGTAATTAGATTCTCATCTAAGTTTCTTGAAACAAGACATATCCTTTGAATATAAAAACAATCACCCTGGTTTCTCCTTCAAAAGGTTGATGTCAAATTTGCTACGCAACTGTGTTGTTCACGTGTAAGTTCTGGCGTCACGATAAGCTATACTTTGGGTTTCACATATGCGGGCTGATAAGCCTGGAGATCTTTCAGACCTCTCCTCTCCTTCATTGCGCACAGGAGGTCGAGCTCCTCCTAGCCTACCCCTCTGGTGACGCGACCTGTTCCCTTAACGAATCAGCATCGAGCTTCGTGGTTATGCTTATCAACTTCAACTTTTCAGACCTCACGAAATGCTCAGAACCTATCCATAGAACATTTCACATTAAGATGACAATTATCGCAAGAGCAGTTTTTTTTCCTCTTTTTTATTAAATGGAGTATCCCCAGCAGAAGGCCTTTAATTTAGATGCGCGTGATTTTTATAGAATGCTGCTCGCAGTAAAATATTTTTACCGATAAAGAAAAAAAATCTGAGGGATATAATTTTGTCTCCGGAAATATTCATAGGCAATAAAACTTCTTGCAACGCACCCGGCTTTTGTAATCTCAACCTTGCAGCGCATTTTACGAGAGAAAAAAAAAAAGGTGGCCGTAATGGCGAGTAACTATTGCGACTCTTTCGACACCAAAGGTGCGACTCTCCAAAAAAATTGTATGACCGGGACTTCGAGGCACAGAGCAAAGCCGCTGTTCCGTTCTTGGTGTTAATGTTTACGGCGAGACTGCCAGGTAGATTTCCTTATCCTTGCCTTGTTTTCTTAGGCGCACCTTGGAGCATTGCAGAACAAAAAGATATGAGAAGTGAATCAGATTTTTAGCATATTTTATATCGGCACCTTGTTGTATTTTTGGGCATTCAGATGGTTAAGAGGTCCAAGAATGAAATGTGGTGTTAGGTAGAGACCTAGACTTTCAGGACGCATTACCATACTGAAGTGGTGCGTGGGCTTTCTTCACCTTTAAAACCAAAATATGGTACAAGAAAAAACGTTAATTCTAAGGTTTACCCACATTATACGTTTCTTGCTCGTAAATGTTGAACTGACAGCATATGAAATAAAGTGAAACAGCATAAATGTTTATTCAC
Source organism: Ixodes ricinus (assembly GCA_037355805.1). NCBI lineage: Eukaryota > Metazoa > Arthropoda > Arachnida > Ixodida > Ixodidae > Ixodes > Ixodes ricinus. Next base: position 18,718 of record JAZHYW010015633.1, read on the forward strand.
AATAGGGAGAACAATTAGGGGAGATATAGTAAATAAAAACATACTTGCATAAGAAACAGACACAGCTCAACATCAGTATGACCTATATTACACTAGGTCTTTATTATTAATGCTATATATCATTAATTTGCTAGATAATAAGCTGATAGTTGAAAAATGTTTACAACATTGAAAAATGTATCATAGACTCTAAAGACGAAGTGCGAGTGCATCAGATTTTATTGGATGTTTCGTTTGAATTTGTGGTGACTCTGACGTTTGAAGGAGTTAATTTTCACAAAAAAAGTATCTTTCAAATTGAGTTTAACCAGGAAATACCTACGAAACAACATAACCGCGGTGTTCGAATTAATTTCAGCCGGAATTTTGTTTAAAGATCCAAGGAAATAATGAAGACGCAATGCATTAAAGGTCATGTACTGCTTTATTACGACGACCCCTTAAAAGTAGTGTAATATTAACACTTCACGTCGAGTGAAAGTAGCATATTCCTTTGAGACCCAGCAAAGGGTAATGCAGTAAGTTACTATTTGTGCTACTAACAAGTAACGATAATTACTGATTTTGCAAAGCGTGTTCGTGTTCGGCCGAATCCTTGGATATAATTACTATGGTACTCCAAGATTTAGAGCATATGCTGTATTACTTTCTTAGGCCGCTTCCTAAGCAATAAAAATAACACGAGTGACATCAACTGAACACAATTATTTTGCTTTTATTTCCAATAGTGGAGACCAGACACCTTGCCCGCCAAGCCTCCTTTCACGATGTTTTTTTTTAGACTTAGAAAAACCTGCACTCGTCACGTCTCCGTGGGGGTCAACAAATTCATCAACATTATCTGTTAATCATGTGTGCTAAAGCAAGAACTCCTGGACTGTGGTGCACAAAAAAGTTTGTCTTCATTTCTAAACGTTGATGCCCACGCAATGATGTCGTTATACAAATATTATATGAGTTATGAAACGGCTATGACAATGAGGTTCTTACTAGTAATATCAACTAAATCTGATATTCAAGAAACGTTCCGCACATTTGCTTCAGCCTCAGATGAGATGCCAGCAGGTGTCCCGGACAAAAACAGGTGTACGCCAGGCAAACACCCCCATTAGAAACCCCTTCAAAGGGCACACACTGATACCTAAATAAGAAGAACATATGCCTAGACGTGTCATTTAGTGTAGGAATGTTTTTCATACACACAATGAGGCGTCCAAAATAAAATATAAAAGTAAGGTATAGGAAGCGAAAGAAATCGGAACCATGAAAGGCGCCATTATAGTAAATCAGAGCCTGCCTCCCCCATTTTTACTGCCTTCTTTTGTGGCAGGTCATGAAAACGGAGGCGCTTCTGCTCGGCCGTTTCTGCACACTGCGGAAGGCAGTAGTGTTCTGTGGGGCATTACGGGAAGGTGGCGGCAAATGGCCGGGAAAAGAGCATTGAGGCCCTTGGTCCTATCGCATGAGGCCACATGGCAGCCGTACGGGTACCGTGTTCGTAATGAGGGAAGAGCTAATGCAGTCTGCCCTCGGCTGTAAAACAGCTTTCACACCGAGGCGATGGCAAGTCTGTGTTGAGGTTCGTCGTCTGCAGTCTAGTAAATGGATGACAGGGAAGAAGGTGACCTAAAAAGAGATCATACCCCTTAAAAATATTGACGTAAAAATAAATACAATGAATTTATGGGCGAGAAGAAGACGAGAAAAACAAACAATAGGTAAGTTCATGCTGCCGTAAAAAGATTAATCAGTGCCTGTTGGCTGAACCTTTGCTTTCAGTTGCGCTCTCATCGTGTAATGAACAAAATTACAGGAGTACACTAACAACCCCCAAGAAATATTTTTTACTTTTTTTTGCCAGGCGAGTTTTTATGGTGCCCGAAGACTACCAAAAGAATATTTTGTAAGAGTCACGGATATTTTTAATAAAGACAAAAAACGCAACTGCTCGAAACCGAAACCTCCGCACGGAGGTCGGAGAAATATAGCGGCTGAGAGAGAGCCGGAAGTCACATGGCTACAGGGTCATTCCATGTCAAACGTCCCAGACGTTGCGCTCGACCCCTTCCGATTTCTAAAAATAAATTCATTGCCTTTTGCCGCAATGTCCGTAGCCATAACCTGAAATATTTTTGGCGAAAAAAATTTTTTGATCACGTGAGCGCGGTTTTAACTTTTAAAAACAGCGTGAAACTATGCATCACTCTATAATTGATGAAAAATCAGCTTCTTGGTGAAACACCCAACAATATTTTTTCTTAAATTTGCACGGCTTTCGACTTCAACTTCAAAAATTGTTTTCTCGCTTTAAACAAAAATTACTCTGATTAAACTTTCAGAATCCAAAGATTATTGATTGTTCTTCCAAACCCACCATATTTTGTATTTTTACTTGGACCACCTCAGGGTGGAATAAACAGCTGTTTATGCGTCAAAACGCACTTTTTGGCAACTTCAGGATTTTATTTTACTGCGAGATATTTAATTGAGCGGTTTTAAACATTTTTTATAGGTTATATACCTGCAGGGCAGCCGGGTAAAAAGCTCTATTAGGTCCCGGGAGCAATTAGATATTTTTTTTAAAAAGTAACAAAATGTTAAAATATTTAAGTTTTTTAGTTTAAAAATACAAATATTTAAATTAAACAAATCTTTACAAGCCCAACCACAATGTAAGTCAAAAGCCGTGCAAATTTAAGAAAAATGTTGTCGGGCGTTTCACCAAGAAGCTGGATTTTTCATCAATTATTGGGTGATGCAGCCAGTTTCAACGCTGTTTTTAAAAGTGAAACCGCGCTCACGTGATCAAAAAATCTTTTTTCGAAAAAAAAATTCTCAGGCCATGGCTACGGACATCGCGGCAAAAGGCCATGAGCTTTTTTTTAGAAATCGGAAGGGGTCGAGCGCAACGTTTGGGACGTTTGACATGAAATGACCCTACACCCAAACAATAATTTTTCGTTCTTTTTATTTATTTATTTTTTTATGCTGCGCGCAGCAGAAGGTAATGTTTTGCGGGAACTGTTCGCAGTGCAATTCCTTTGCAGTCGTGTTTGTTTCGCTCGCTGTTCTGTACTTCAAGATGTACATTGAAGAGTTGGAAATGAGTAGTGAGTGCCCGTGGTGCATTCCCGTGACCGGCTCTAAAAGAATATCCCCAAGATGTTGTGAGAAGAGCAGCCTCACATGTCCTGCATCTGAAAGTGGCATTGGGCGGCAGAGTCTGCACAAGTTTCCGAAAAATCAACGAGATCGCGACCAATGGCTGGCTGCAATTCCTGTGGAACAGTTACGGGCACCCAGGAAAAGGGAGCGAGACACTAAACATTACTACACCCTTGAGAGTGTAAATGGCTTGTTTATTTATAACACCCTTATTAGTGTAGCAAAACGCCCCAAGAAAAAGGCATTGTTTCTAACACCCCCGACGGCCGATTCACACGACGGACTGATCCGCGGACGGATTGATCACGTGACGACATGTCCGCGGTTCGTCCGTCTCCCAAGCGCATCCACACGAGGGAGACGACGAGCAGACGCCAGCGAGGACGGACCGAACCTGTTCGCCACCCCACAGTGCCGCGAAACTCCAACATCGCACCGTGGCACCGTTGTCCAAGAGAGAAATCGACGTTTGCTACCGCGATAAAGAATCGTACGCCGCTGTTACGTACAGATCGAGACAAAACACCGTGATAGGCTTCGCGCGAAGCGCCACTAGCTTTACTAACCCAAAGCATGACAGTGACACAGGCATGGTCCTGCTCGAGAAGGGTTCGGCGTAGAAGCGACGAAGTTCTGGGCTCGCGGAGGGGCGTTTGGAGATGCCTTCACGCACTCCGCGCTCGTGCACAACACTCAAGTACACCACAGCCACAAGAGAGGTCTTGCTCGGTGAAATCCTGATTGGACGTGCAAGAATTATCGCGGCGTGCTAGACGAGTTTTGACGGGAGCTTCTTGACACGGACCCGGAGGAGTACCGGAACCTGCGTCGCGTCAGCCGGACAAAGTTTCTGCAGTTTCTTTCACGCGTGGAACCAAGAATCGCGCGACAAAATGAACCAGCGAACGCACAAAACACAACGATGCGCCATTTTTGTTTTAATCGTCCAGAAACAAAAAGAAAACAAGAAAACCATGTACCGTTGCCAGACTAAACGCTTTTCAAGTCAATCTCCCGCCAAAAATCCGCGAGTGAAAAAGGCGCTCGACTTTATCAGTCCGCGCGTCCGCGGACGAGGAGCGGATCGCAGGAATCGGTGACGTGCCGGTCACGTGGTACACGGTCCGCGGACGAAAATCGCGATTCGGTCCGTCGTGTGAATCGGCAATAAAGGAAGGCGTTATTCTGAACACCCTTAAATTAAGGTGTGATTCCACAGCACACCTTTCTAGTAGGGTGTTATGACTGCGCAATACACCCTCTAAATTGAGTGTAGCACTACCAGAAAGGGAAAGTTAAAAAAAGCGCAGTGATTATTACCCATAAAATTTGGTGTAATAATCCAAAAGGGTGCACGAAAAAATAACAGCAAATGAGTCAGAAACATGCCTGGCTCACTTCTAATTTTTCAATCAAGGTTCTACCATGCTCTACTAAATTCTATATGAGACGATTGCGTGTAAAGCAGGTCATCTGGCCACAGCCATGTCTCTGCTTGTGCGGGCGACAGTGCAAGCAATTACAAGCTTGCCAAAGGGCAAAGCTACGCTCATGCGCGCGTCATCAAGCTTGGCGGAGGCAAGACTGAAATAAATAGTTCCCTTCCATCCTCGCAATTTCACCACGACCAAGACGCTTCTGAGTCAGTGGTGGTCAGTGCGAGTATACTTGGGCCAGGCTAGGACCAGTACGCCTCTGTAAGGTCATGAACATTCCAACCGGATATTGTTTCATGTCCCATGACCCCTTTAAATTGTACCACCAAAGGCCCGTAGTTAAATCTCCAGCTTTGCTTTTCGTGCAGCATTTAGGCTTTCTAGCACTGGTGACGTAAGCAAAACTCGACAGGCTTGCGAACACGGAACAACCGGAAGTTGCTTGGGACGCAAGCGGCAGTTCATTGTTCGTAAACAGTAAAATGGTATATTGAGACGGAAGCAGGACTACTATCAGAAGCATGCTTGCAGAGTACTCACAAATAAAACTGCGATCTCATGTAATCCATGATAGGTGCAAAATCCGATTCGGGCAGCACGAAACAATTCGCAGACACAATGTCGAGGATGAAGGCGGTCGCTCACCATTCAACGGAAGTCTCGCGGTCGACGATGAGCAGCTCTCTGTCGTGATTGATGCATATTACGATTCGGGCAGCACAAAACAATGCAAACACAATGTCAGGGATGAAGGCGGTCGATCACATTCAACGGAAGTATCGCGGCCGCCGATGAGCAGCTCTTTGTTGAAACGCGTCCAACAAACGCAGCACAATAATTCCACGTTCACCGAAGAAATAAACGGCAATAAGCGGAAAGTTTTGCATGGATGTATTCCGGCCGTTCACGATGAAAACCCATGGCCGCGACTGCAACGCACGATAAGCAGAACATTGACGGGCCCTTTTTGGAAACCGAACCTACATCGCCCCAACAACTTACCTTAATTTGGCAGATGGCGAAGACTATGACCCCAATGAGCCCATCAGCGCGTCAGAGCGAGTCACGTGGCAAATGTTCGTCCAAGCGTTTTTGTCCTACGGAGAGGGGTCGCGTGTTTCGCACCACTCTCTGATTCGCTAGAAGTGGCTTTCGCACTCGCTCACAGCCAAACGAAGACACAAAAGAAGGTGGGGAAGCTCATCAGAAGACGAGGTCAAATGGGTTGGACGAAGCTGCTAATCTCCCTCTGCTGCTTTATATGGCCAACTGCACTCCCTAAGGAGGGTCGCGGAATGGGACTCGTCAGGACTGGCTTTGCGTCTCAAACTGCCACTCATGTAGAAGCGTGCCTGCTCTGGTGCGCACCGCGATATCACAAAAAAAAATACGAAAACAAGTTCGAACTCCGTCAGAGCACGGGTGAATGCTAAGACACTGAGAGCATGCCACAAAAGACACGGTTTCATGCGTTCCAAAGCAAAACCGGAAGAAAAAGCATCGAGACGCTAGATATTTTGGTGTCACCACGCAGAGATAAACATCACGTACCCTTGCGGCTGTGTCATGAATACTGCAATTTCCATTATCTTGCGGCATTGTTTCTTGAGAACTACACAGAAAGATAAAATCTCAGTGAAGGTGCTATAAGTAGTGCGAGGACCAGTCAGGTGAGTTTGTACAACCCGAAATGAGGGCGCCAGAGTTTGTTCAAAAGTTTCGGCGCAGGAGGTCTTTCCCGGGTTAAAAGTAAACAGATTTTGTTTTGCTTAATTTTTTTGACGTTGCATTTTATGTGGTCAACAAATAGAAATACTTTGCCAGCATAACCGATTCACGGAGGACACTCTTGGCACTCAACCAAAAACGGCATCGAGTACGATATGTCACGATGGCTTTGGCGCGACCCAACCCATTCTTCACAAGATATTGGCTGTACCAAAATGGTATCAGCACGAATCTTCACGATTTGATCCAATATCATCGCAATACTGTGCGTTGCCTAGGGTTTATATTTACACGTCTTTTGTCTTGTATGGGGAAGCGGCGCACATCTGTGGTGGTAGCTGGCAACTGGCGATTGGCAGGCATTATCAGTATACAGGAGGCTATGGTTCATCATTTGACATACGTACATTGAAGCTATAAAAGAAGCACACCTCAAGGTGAATCTGGAAAAGAGTGAATGTTTTCAAGAAAGCGTTCAATTTTTAACGGAGCTTCGGCGGACGATTTAAAACCTAAAAACAAGAATCTGTGGCGCAAATCTCCCGCCCCAGAAAACCGTTTGACGCCCACTCTCTTGGTTTTTCTTGGGCTCGCTGGACATTTTAGACCTTTTTTCAAGATATTGCAAAGAAGCACGACGACGCACCATGATGTGTGTTTTGAGTGGTCCAATGAATGTCAAGAGTGCTACTAGTATCTTGTTCATGCGATCTCTCCTGACCCGGATTGATGTTACCAGATTTTGACCTGCCTTTCGAACTGAACATGGACGCATCACACTACGACACAGGTGCTGTCCTTTGCCAACGTAATTCGTCATAAACAACATCTCGGCAACTGAGCGTCATAAGGTATCTCTCGTAAATCTTTTCCAAGGCCGAAGTCAATTATATAACGACTGAAAATGAATGCCTCGCTGTCCCTAAGGCAGTACGATGCTTCCGTTCGTGCCTAGAGGGCCACACGGCCAAGCTTTTCACAGACCATCAAGCTTGAACGTGCCTTCAGCGTGTCGAAGCCTAAAGGAAAAACAGCAAGATGAATAAATAAACTCCAACATTTTTTTTTCGAAGTTTTTGTTAGCAAGCAGTCGCACCTCAAAGACACGAAGACATTGTCCCGTTACAATTGAAAACGAGCGTGTTGGTTAATAGATACAAAACTTGAAAGTATCAAACAGCGAGGAAGCTGTTTTATACTTTCCTGTTCCCGTCCTCGTCCTCGCTGTTTTATACTTTCAAGTTTTGTACATTGTCCCTGCATGTCACTTTCAGAGGTGGGGCATGAGACGATGCAAGTCTTCTACACAAGACTATGGGAAGGAACTGTATATTTAACATTAAAAGATGGAACGTTTCAAGTCCCAGACACGTGATGTTAGCTATATTCTCAAACTATACCATGACAGTCCCGAGTCCAGTGTGCAAGATGGATTTTGGAAGACAGCTAGCAGACCGATTCTCTTAGCGTGGAATGAATGTAAACATCTACCGGTATGTCCATTCGTGCTACGAGTGTCAGATGACCAAAGCGAAACAAAAGTAACAATTTAATGAGGGGTCTTGGCCAATTTATTCCACCGTTCCATCTGAAGTAGTTCATCTGGACTTCGCCGAAGTAAAAAAAAGACAATTGAGGCTGTTGCTAGAACGCAGGCTTCCCTTATAGCCATCGACGGATGCGCACGTAGGGCAGCATCAAGAGCAGGATAATAAGATACCAACAGCGTCACGGCAATGCTAGAAAGGGACATGTTTAGGAACACGAGGGTGTTAGTTCCCGCAAATGACCCTGCGCTCCGGAGTAAAAGGCTTCAGCAGTGGGCAAGATCAAGAGGCATCAAGTTGCGCTTCGCCACCACAAACCATCCGGAGACAAACGGCCTCGCGAAGAGATAGATACGAGACCTGGAACAGTACCTGTCGATGTGTCCTAACTTTGTCGGCTGTTGGAAATATGCCCTAGAGGCAGTGGTGGCCCATCATAACCGCTCACACACGACTGCCTTAAGATGTAGCCCCAGCTTTCAAGCCTTTGGGGAATACTGTAAGCTCGTATACTATGGAAGTCGCGGATAGTCCAAAGCGATTGAAATTCGCGAATGCGGAAAGTTACGTACTTACTTGGCGCGGATATAAAGCTTGATGTCGAAGAACACATATGTCCCGTCAACAACTTGAGCTGTATTGAAAAATAATGAAGGAAAACTTTGGCAAGCGATTTTTTCAGCACCAGACATTCAAGTGGAAACTTTGTCATCATTCGAAAAGAGATTCATGGGACATGCACAACGTTTTCCGGGCCATGCTAAGTGATAAAAGCCGCTACCACGCAAGGTATCTAGAATATCATTTAGAATTCGAATAATATTTAGTATACAACCGAAAACAACGTTACCGAATGTGCCTCCAAAGGGAATGTGCTTCCATATAATTCCAGCAGGGATAAATAAAAAATGCTGGGATAGTGTTACAGTGGACCACGACATAGAAGAAGAAAGAGGGAAGAAGATAAGAGAAATAAGTAATGCAAATGAAAGCAAGGGGCAAGTAAATTGATCGATGTTCGAAGGGATTTCAATTGCCATTAAAGAACGATTACATAAAGTGAAATCATTTGAGATGTGCGGGGACCTTTCATTCACATTACATGCATGTTTTCATCACTTGAATTTCACGTGTGACGTTACGTTTCGCGTGAGCGTTGTGGGTTGTTTGAAATTCCCGCGCGAGGTCATGTGGCTGTGACGTCATGACCCTATTGACCAATCAGGTTCTCCCGGTAACAACGCCACCGATTGCCGACGCCGGCTTTTCTGCGACACGAGCTCCTTGACGCTACGCGTTAAAACAACTAGTGCTATATTTCAAAAAAACAAAAGAAACGCAAACGGTACAGAGTGACAGGTTCTGGTGCTTGTCGTGTCACTCAAAAACCGTCAGCAGAAAGCTTTTCAGCTGCCTGTGGCGCTTTTCGAGAGAAGGGACGATGCCGATTGGCAGGCCCTTTTAGAGAGTTTAATTTCCACCGATTTATTTAAGATTTCCATAGCGGGACCTAGTCGGCAAGCCTTCGCCGTGTTAACGATCTGGCTCAGGTATTTCAAATGTCCCTTGATAATACAGAAAAATATTTTTTTATCCGTCGTCAGTATTGTGTGAATCTTTAAATCACTGTCACGTACATCTAAGGTTGATGTTTTTTTGCTATATATTTATCCTCAAAAGGAATTCTGGACTCGCGTACATGCTGCATTGAGAACTTCGCTAATAGCATCGAATATGGTAGGTCCCTGAAGCAAATTATGCGCGAATTTTGTTTACCGAAAGAACCGGCAACTTGGCACCTTTACGACGGTCGAAGCGCATCACAGGCTGCGCGAAAATTTCCGCCGAAAACCATTTAGTTGCAAGAAGAGCTGGAGACGGTGTCGCTCCTTCATTCGCGTTTCTTTCTTTTGAGACTTATATTGTGTACATAACAAATATTTTGTATGGCGATATTATTCTTGAACAGCCGTGCCAGCAGTGCAATTTGTATTTACTAAGAAAATTCAATGGCGCTTCTCAAATTCCTTTATTCAACATACTCCTAAGGTTCATACCTCGCTCGTCGCACGAACAGCGGGCATGCGCTATGTGTGCGCGCGTGTACGGGCTCGCGCTCACGAGGCTGAGCGCGTGATGCGTAAATATTCCAATAAAACGAAACGAGACAAACTCCCGACTGCGTCCGCTTTTCCGGAAACTCAGGATCCCCTTGCCTGTTTCTATTCAATTATCGAAGGATAATTATTCAGGCAGGACATCGGAATGGTCTTTCTAGTATCTGGAATTCAGCCGGCATCACGTAAGTACGACGCGAGTCGCTGCCGACTCCCGGCGCCCCCATGGCTGGGCCCTGCGACGCAATTATTCAGGAAGCCCGGCAGAAGCTTACCTTCAGGCTCGTTGGCGCTCATCTTGGTCTTACCAAACGCATTATTTGCAATGCTAATGCCCTGCCTTGACCCATGCGTATTTTGCAGGACAGCTTAAACGTAAGTCCAAAAGTTTTTTTCCCCTGTATTTCGGCAGTTCCGATGCACGCAAAAAACGTCACATTTTTTTATTTTTTTATTTGCAGCATGTAAAGTTGTTTTGCAGCAAGGAGAACACAACAAGCTTACCAGCTCAAGTAAGAGGGCCGAGTAAAAACCTAATGCTCTTTTACAGCAACTAACTCTTTTCTGTTTTAAGCGGATTAGTGAGTATCTTGAAAACGACGAACGGGCATGCGTCTGCCCATTTACGCGAACAATTAAAGATGAGGGCAATACGCATCCAGGCTTGCATAAATTACGAGGGGATCCTAGTCGTAATCGAGGACCGCCTCGTTAAGCTGCGTGCACTTCACTGTTCCCCATGAAGTAGAAAGAAAAACAAGTTTAATGTTTGATAATATATCGGAGTCGATCGAGCGTGTTCATTTGAAGAAGCCGTTTTTTCGCTTTTGTTTTTGAAAAATCTTTAATTTTATACATCTTAATTTGTTTGCTCTTAAATGTCGCAATACCGTTTGTGAAAAGTGAGGCTGCATTTTGTTTATTCTATAAATACGACCAGAATAGGACAGTAGTTATCTATAAACTTTCGGAATCCCACATTCCATGGAGCTAGCATTAATGTGCTTAAACTTTGTGGAGAAGAAAGTTTAGTTATTTACAACTTTAAACGCCTTAAAACAAGGTGCATATGAGATGTAAAGTAAAACAAAAAGGCCTGTAACAACTGCAGCCTTAATTTAGTACCGAAAAACTAAAATTGACGAGATGTCCCTTTTTATACATGTTTCGCCTCTATACAACTAACTAGTTCTTGCTTAGAGACCTCAATCAATTCTAGAGTTGGTGTATTTCAGACTGATTCCGCTGTATGTCCAGGAAGTAATTAACTTAGCTCAGAGATCACAAAGTCATAATGAACTGTTCAAGTGAAGCTTTTTGCCGTTTTTTCATAGGTTCAGGATTCCTAAATTGGGAACAAAAACAATTAATTACTTGATGACTTGAGGTATTAATGCGTCCAGAAATGTATAATGGGGGAGTTACGACTACACGAGCGAATGTTCTCAGCACTTGTCTTTGTGAATTGATCCGTTCAAGCCGACGCTTAATATGTGCCTCCTCCTCATTTCCCATTGAAATTCACTCATATCACAGGAAAACTCAGCTTGAAGAAATTTATTGATTTATTTGCAGATACTTCGCTCTCATTTGAGGTGATTTCAGAAGTGGGGATGCAACAACTTGCTGTAATGGTAAAAAAAAACAAAAAACAAGAACCGTGATTATAATGCAATTAAATGCAAGAACCGATACACACTAGAAAATAACAATTCAATGCAATGACAATATAAGACGTGTAATCGCCTAAACAAAATTATTGTATGCGACGATGCGCGTAGGTCGTCGGCGTTATATTACAACTCAACGGTACGTCGAGACAAAGAATTTCTAAAACAATTCATATGAACTTGGAATGGTACCATCTTCAAATGACGAATTCATTTAATGCGTGACATTGCGCACAAAGGAACGTATTTAGTACATTCGGTGCCAGAGTCCTTATGAACCCCGCTCAAAGGTCGAACCAAATTAATGACTGATATCAATTTATGGCGACTAAATACAGGACTGCCAACATATTTCCTAATGCGAAACTGCGATTCACTCGAAAACCGATATTAAAAGTGCTACCACCAGCTTCCGCACGTCTATTCAGCGGGCAGAATATTTATCAAGCAAACCTGAGGTTTACTGAATAAACTTATTAATGGACCTTTTTCACATACCGACGGCACCAGGCGGTGGCTGCACGAACTAAAAATCGAGAAGGGACCTACCTGCGCTACCAGTCGATAATGGGAGCTACGCTACCAGTTTCTTCGTTCTCTGAGCAGCAGGGCGTGCCCAGCGCGCCGTCCAAGTGGGGCATCCGTGGCGTCCACTTAAACGTCGTGTTATTCTTTCCGTCCGCTGCCTTTTTTTGCGTAACACAATTATATGTATGCTGCAATTACGTTTTCTACTCCGCAGATCCACAGCCTCCTTCCCAATTTCTCGATTTTTCGTGCACACTTCCGCCGCTTGGCATCGGGCGCTCGCGCGTGCACAGAACGCTTCTCGGAAAAGGTCCATTGAGTTTGAGACGTCATCTGACTGACTTCGTTTCCTGTCTCTTTGAATTTTAATTGTTTCACATTCCTTTTTGCACCCAGTCTGAGCTGTTTTAACATAACGGTAAACTACTAAGCAGGTGATATTATACCGAAAGAATATTTATTCCCTAGAAATGCGAATATATTAAGCGAACGTACTCTGAAAATGTTACCTACCATGCGGCACAATTTTGAGCTATTTCCGTCGAACGGTACACATTGCAAGTAATCAAGGTAATGTAAAAGAAAAACTCTAACCAAAAAATAATACAGAGCCAGACGTTTCAAGGCCAGTTCGGCCCCTTGTTCACGGGTGACTGTTTTCGTTCGTGTCGTCTTGCAAACTGCCCGGTGTTGTTGGCTTCTTTTTGAAAAGAGTTTTCCTTTTACATTAACTATCACTCCTAGCTAGGTGGATGTCCAGCAAAATTATTACGTTCAAGTAATCAAGTTACATGTAATTGATTACCTTTATTACGTAGTAGTCGCAATGGTGATATCATTACTTTTGAAAGTAATAAAACTGCTGATAACCGTTGTTATTTTCTTTCCTTTTTTAATGGCGCTTTTTCTTTCTCAATGTTTCCAACCACTGAATCCTCGAAACAAGTCTGCGGCAGGAAGATAGCTTACCCAAATTCGTGAATTAAGAGGATATATGCAGTATAATTTGGTTATCGTAGTTCAATAACGGAGAGTACAATAGAGCCTATTCAAAACGGCAGAAAATGTTGTCCTTTTCAAAATCTGTAGTAATCAGAAAAGTGAAGGTTACTTTTTCAAGTAACGGCTGATTACTTTTCTTCTGAGGTAATCAAAATCTAATTGAATAATTGTTGAGCAAAATAATTGTAATTGTAATCGATTACTTTTC
>JAZHYW010015634.1:0-14968 GCA_037355805.1 Ixodes ricinus
AAGACCGCAGGGTACCCTGTTTTCTTATTGGTGTCAGTGGTCGAAACTATCCTTAAAGAAATGAAGCAAGGGAGCTGCGTCAAGCAAACACACAGCGACAGGACAAGACCAGTCATCGTCCCTTACATCCACAGTTTTTCCCAGGGCCTTAAGAAATTAGCGAACAGATTCAATGTTGATATCGTGTTTTCAGCACCCATTAAGCTCTCCAGCCTGTGCAGAAACGTCAGCACACCCTCAAATCCTGCAATCTGCTGCTCCAAAAAGCATAGAACCATCTCTGTGCCTTGCGTTGAGGGGGTTGTCTATTCATTCCCTCTTTCCCGCGGAAGACAATACGTTGGACAAACTGGGCGATGTCTAAATGACCGCCTGAGAACACAACATCGAAAAAGCCAACTCTGGCCACTTAGGGATACATTGTCGGGGTTGTGGGTGTGTCGTACATTTCAACAACAGCACCGTGTTGGGCAAAAGTGCAAACCAGTTAACAAGGGAAATCATCGTAGCCGAGATCATCATACGACTAGAGGACAAATGTGTTAGTACGCCGTTGATAACATTAACACAAAAATATATTAATTTTTTAGCCGCAAATTAGCCGAAGCATTAGAATGGAATTTTTACTCATATATTTTGTCTTTTCTATTTGAAAATCGTCTCAAGTTGAAGTAGAAGTAGAAGCCGATGTTAAACACGCAATACAAAGTTGTTTGTGAGCGCTGCGTGAGAGTTGTGTTCCTTGGGTGTCTAAATGCTTGAGTGACAGTTTTTTGAGTGTGCTAAACGTCGACAAACATGAATTACCAACTCGCCCAATCTGAAGTTCGAACAGCTTTAAGTATAGTGCGAGTTATAATTTACTACGATTTGAGAGATTTTTTGTGAAAATATTGTTGATTTTGCCTTGTGCAGCACACATGTACAGTCAGAGGCACTATGAGGTCAGACAAGGTGAATGCGGGCAGACCAGAAGAAATGCCGCGTGGGGTGCAGCGCTTTCTTTGCACATTGGGAGCGAGGCAACGATTTTCGATCTACAGTCAAACCCGATAATATAGAGTGCCGTTCAGTTCAAACTATGTTTAAATGGACTGGTAGCTGCAATAAAATGCATAGCGAAAATTGCAATTACATTGAACGAAAATTGCAGCGTCACCCCATAGATCCATCTGCCAAGAGCGCTGTTTAGCTCTGGAAGCTGGCTTGCCCCCATCGCAGCAATAATCCTTGGGGAAAACTACCTTGCAGAGAAAGCTGGCTTTTTTCTTTTTGGGTGGCCGCGTCGGACCGCCCAGAAGTTGAAAAAGAATCTCTTGCGGGGGAGAGGGTGAGCCGATAAACGAAGAAGTGGCCACTAGATAGCTGCGGTGAGGGTCCCTCATGACGTACAGATGCCCCTTCGAGAGTGAACTACTTTTCTAAATGTGGCGTTACTGTTCGTTGTCAAATTCATTAAAACTTTTATAGAAAATTGCCTGCTATATCGAAGTTGTAGACGGTTTTTTGAGAGTTCGATATAGTCGAGTGTGACTGTATTATGTTGCCCACAGGTAGGGGAAGCAGATTGAGCGCGGGAGGGTGGCCCGAGTGATTAATTGACTGATTGTCAGACTGGACACGACAGAAATTCCTTGTTTACTGTTGTAGTTGTGATTTGATTATTTTAAGGTTTTTTTTCTGAATAACTGCTCATGTATATTTTTATGCACTGTAGGTTTTATCATGCAATATCAACTTGCCCAAGCCATCATCTTAGCCATCCATATGTGCTGGCGAAAACGGCATGGAAGAAGAAGGCCATGGACAGCCCTGTGTGCAAGGGAATGTGCGCGAGTGGTGCGTGTCGGGAAAAAATAAAATAAAGTAAGTTTCATCCTTTTTGTCTTTGTAATTTTGTTTCATGGCAGAATGAACACCTAAACCTTTTGAAAAATTGGTGTTCTTTTTGCAAAATATGCCAGCTGTTGTCATCAGCAGTCCTTTCTGCCGCCAAATTATACCGTGCATGCATGACCAGGTAACCCCTAGATCGGTCGGGTCACATCAGAACACACTTGACAGGGTCACGTCAAGACATCAGAACACGCCAAGACATCAGAACACACCAATACACTAGAACACACCAAGACACTAGAACACGCTAAGACACTAGAACACACCAAGACACCAGAACACGTTAAGAACCGTGTCTGAATTTCCGCTCTGGTGTAAACGTCAGAAACACACCAGACCCGGGCTGGTGGATTTTTCAATAGGGTAGAATCCTGGCATATACAAAACACGCGCAACAACCTGAACCAATCCACCGATACCCTGCCAAGCAGCTATATGCAGGGGCTACGGTGCGACACGCACACAAAAAAAAGAAACAGTACTGTCATAAAGAAGATAACACCGACATAATGCAACATTTGGGCCCAAATACATTCGCGCTTTATCAAGGAGCCGAGCCGGCTGCGAAACGTCGGACACGAAGAAGGAATTGGTTAGAGTCTACTAAGAACCCTGTTCATACAAATATGAATAAAAATAACAATTCCTAATGTGCGCATTAAGAGTTAAACTTTATGGAGTAGTACGCCCTTGGCTCTGATCCTATAACCTCTACATTAATTGGAACTTTATGAAAAAAGAAAGATCCAATACCCTCAAGGAGCTTCAAGCAAGAAAAACGTTACTAAGCACCCCATCCTAGCACAATAAACAGAAAATACTTCACTGTAGTTTGCAGGGCGCAGGTTCCAACCCTCATGACCGAGCAACCATAAACATTACCTTAGCGGTGCAGAACGGCACACCACAATTCAAGACCTGCAGCTAGTTGCCCAATATTACGCATAAGCTTCGGGTCTCCTCTGAGGTAGCGGTCAGTAGCCGTGCATCACAGAAGGTACTTCGAGAGACGCTCAAGCCCCGGAGCTGTGGAAGATCGCGCCACTGCTCTCTCTCTATTTCAAAGTAATATTCCTGCCGTTCCTTGTTAAGAATGGCGACTATGTGCTGGGAAATGAGTAGTGAGACATGAAGACTCAGGACATATTTTGGATGCTAATAAAACGTTTACTTTATACATCAAAGTTTCGAAAGCGAGGTCCCTCCAAATATTTATCTTTCTCTGCTGTGACGCAACGCAATAAAACTGTACATTTTAAAATATATATAGGCGACTCGGAATCTCATATAAATGAACCAAAAAGTGCTTTGAAATGACCAATCGTAATAGTTTCCAAAGTAAATCAAATGGTGTTGTGTGGCTTTATTTCTTATATTTCTTCTCAGTTTCGTTTCCCGTCCAATTTTATTACTGTCTTTGTTAAATGTTACGAGCTGAGTCACGCTACGTGCGTTGTAGGATTTAAGTTCAAGGCGACATTTATATGTTGACTTCTAACGACGTATGGGCCAGTGCTACAATAATACATTTGACAGGAATGATTAGGACAGACCCACATCCATCTAGAATATTTACATGTCTCTTACACCCTTTTAAAATTCCTAAAGGGTACGTCAAGCCCATCAGAAAACTTTGACGAACGTCTGAAATCCTTTAGACATTTTAAGGGTACGTCAAAACATTTCACAAATGCTGATGTGCCACATAGACGTTTTAACACGATAGCGCTTAGGAGCTCGTGTTACGGAAAATCCGGCGTCGGTGGGACCGAAACATTTCATGATGCAACGCGCGCACCGACGTGTGACGTCACGCGTTGTGAGGTCAAACGTGGCTTTGCTGTCATGACCCTAGCGACTTACTAAATTTGCGGAAATTCTTTCGCAAATTTAGCGGAAAATATTTTCGCAAAATTTAGTGGGTCGATAGGGGCGTGACGTCGCAGCCACGTGTGACGTCACGCGTCACGTGACTTGAAGTCACGACGTGATGTCATGTGACGTCACGTGACACGTGACGCTACCGACTAGACCACGCAGACACGCTTGCAAGGCTTGGGAACGAGCGAGGGTTTGTATGAGAAGGCTTTGCGAACGGGACCCGATAACGCCATCGCGTTCCACTCTTAAAGGCGAAGCTTAAGCGTCCCCCAAGTTTTTAAATAGGGTTCCCACAAGGTTTTGTTGAGGATTGAGTCTTGTACAATTCGGTGAGGCCATTAAATAATCAGACATTAGCTAGGAAGATTAGGAATCACCAAACTAAAAGCTAAAAAGAAAATAGAGATATACTATACTGATACAGACACCATCACATTCAAATGATTAGTTGACGGGCGGATACGGCAGTGCTAGCCCACAACCTCACAACGCATGTGCACAACATGCTTGCAGTGTATGAAGTGCGTGAGAGCTCCCTGAAAATGTCTATATAATCAAACATGTCCGAAATTCGGGAACCGAAAAATCAGTCGGCTTACAATAAGTTTTCACAACTCAGCCTAAATAAAATGGTTTCAGACAAAAAAACCATACCTTAATTCAAGCACCGCATGTAAGCCTCAGAAATCTAATTTAATACATTATCTACAAATTTACTTTAACTAATTACTTAGGTTCACCCTCTTACAAATATAGTAGTGCAAGAAGAGCCTAGCCTTGTCGACATAACCCTGGGTACTGCAAATGTGCTAAGATAATAATAAACACATTTACTACGTAAAAGCGCAATAAAGAGAGCAAAAAAGTACAAATTAACGCATTGAACTCTACTGACACCTTAATTTTATTTGAAAAATAACGAACATATGTTATACAAACTAAATTATCACTAACACGAAATTAATCTGAATTCCTTTTTGATAAAACGTGTGACTACGCACTGATGAACCTCACAAGCTCTGTGTTTTATTTAGTACAGGATCACACATACATATACACAGTTCCTGAAGGAGACCACTTTGCAAAAAGTTATGCTCTCGCGCGTTTTTATTAATGCTTCTACCTGTCTGCACTATGCATGATCGCCCACATTTCGTAGACTACCAAGGTGGTGCGAACCTACATACTTTCGGTAGCTTCGTTTGTGGAACACCGTCTCCTTGCACATATTCTTGTTTACTCTTGGGAATAATCTAGATAGTTTTAATTGTGCTGCATATACAACAGAAACAACAATGTGACCAGCAATATTGTTATTAAATTTTGCGACAATCTTTGAACTACAGGGAAATACGTACATATGGCAGACAGATAAATTCATAAATGAAAGGTTGCGAGAGCATCAAATTTGCTGTAAAGCGGTCTCCTCTTGGGAACTTCGCTGTCCACTGTGCACATGTCTATGTGAACTTTACTAAATGAAACACAGATTTGGTGGCATGTATATAACATAATACTCGAGGGCACTACTTTAGCGAACAGAACACTACTTTAGCGAGTTTGCTGCCGCAACATAGCTATTCATAGCTGATTAGCAAGTGCAGTGCATTTGGTTAGTCTAACGACCATAGACGTGTTAGAGAATATGTATAAAGACCGGAGCTCAGTAGATGAGGCATTGAATTCCTTGAAGCAACATATGTTTCATTCAAATTAGAAAGAAAGCATGCAATTCGCGCAAGCTAAGCTACTTGAACATATCAAAGTGGAGATTATGAAATGTAACAACCAATTGACCAGATGAAAGATAAAATGCTAAGGAATGTATAGTCTAGCTGTAGATGTCTATGTATCATAAGAAGTGGTATGGTGGAGAAGCTAAAACGTGTGCACGAAAACGTATGCGAATTACCTGTTTTATCAAGAAGTTGACCACACGTTTGAAAGAAGTTAACGGCTGCTGGCTAAGGAAAAGCGCAAGGTGCAATAGAATATGGTACTGCAATAATTCTGGAAAAGAAGAGTCTTTGCTGATCAAGGCCATAGCAGAGACCGATA
The DNA here is from genome assembly GCA_037355805.1 of Ixodes ricinus. Taxonomy (NCBI): domain Eukaryota; kingdom Metazoa; phylum Arthropoda; class Arachnida; order Ixodida; family Ixodidae; genus Ixodes; species Ixodes ricinus. Next base: position 5,836 of record JAZHYW010015634.1, read on the forward strand.
ACCTGGCAGAACGTCGAAACCTCGCCACCGTGTTCGCGCGGTGTCTGATCTGCGCCATGCAGCAAGTACCGATAGGTGGCATAAGAATGGTAAAGCCTCAAGCGACAGAGTGAGATCTCTGAGACCTGGTTTAATGGAAAGAGCTCTCCCATGTCCCCAAGAAGCTTGAAGGTATACAGCTTATTTTTACGTTTATGGTCTCACTCTGATTGACATTTTTTGAAAAATAGCTTCCTTGAAAGCAGGTTGGTCCTGATGTGGCAAAGTATATAAAAATTCTAACAATATTCTTGGACGAAGGCGCGAGCCTGTCTGCCTTCTCATTGCTGCTAAGCCCGACATTGCTAGTGTACATAGCAAAAGTCTTATATCGTACTCATTTTGTAGGCCACTAATAATTTTAGAACGCAACAGTTCAACAAGATTTTGTTTGGCATATCTAACGGAACTAATTACAATAGTGACACTTTGGGAATCTACAAATAAGATAGCATTTAGGTAGGGCCTTTGTGTAATATACTCTACACTTATTACTACAGAATGAACATCTGCAGTGAATTTACTGGCACCATGACCCATCCTGTGAATGCTAGTGACTTATTCAAAGTACACGGCTGTTTCTGCAAACTAGAAGGATTTAGCCCCATCGGTATGAAAATGAGCATTGATCATTGTATTTCTTTATACATTATAAAACTCCTGCTAGACGCATATTAAAGAAGCATTATTTTTTTTTGTTAGCTTTGTGAAAGCAGCAATTGCATCTGACTGGCAACATGATCCAAAGATCAACACTGTTAGTCCTTTCCAGTAGGTCGATATGATCCTGTTCCATACAAAGATATATGCGAGAGATACTCAAGACGACGACTGAATGGTGGCAAAATGCTAAGCTTATGTTTGAAAAAATTAAAGACGTTTACAAATCTATGTAACGCGAAATTAGAGCCCAGCTTTTGAAGAGTAGGAGGAGGGAGGGTACAGAGTGAAAGCTATTCCCCTTCTCCTCCTCCGTACGCTCTCCTTCTCCCTCGTCCTCCTGTTCTCCTCGTTCTTCCCCCTCCTCCTCTGCTCCCCTCCTTTCTTTTCTCCTCCTCCTCCTCTCCTTCTCCTCCTCCTCCCTACTCTTCCACCTCTCCTCCTCCTCTTTCACTTTCTCCTCTCATTTTCTCTTCCTATCTTACCTTCCCCTCCTTCTCCGTACCCTCCCCTCCTCCTCCTGTTATAACCTCCCATCCTACTCCTATACTCTCTTCCCTCCTCGTCCTCCCACAGTTTCCCCCTAAATTTTAGCTGAAAAATTGTACGCTCGTGACCTCAACAGCAATTCAATTCCAAGCTAAATTTAGCAGGGAATTGAATTGCTGTTGAGGTTACGTGACGTCAATTTTTCCCGCTAAATCTAGCGGAGAAACTTAATTTCTTCATATGTGCCGTGACACCAAGTCATGCGACGTCATTTTCCTCTGCTAAATTTAGCGCGAAATTGTATTGGTGTTGAGGTCACGTGACGTCGATATTTCCGCTAAATCTAGCGAAGAAACTGAATTTCTTCGTAGGTGACATGGTCCTAAGCATGTGACGTCATTTTCTTGCTAAATTTAGCGGAGAATTGTGTTGATGTTGACGTGACATGATGTCAATTTCCCTGCTAAATTTAGCGCGGTTACGCTGACGGCGCCACCCCCATTGACGCAGACCCCGATTTCGACAGCGACTCTGTGAAACTCGGAAACGGGCGCCTAAAAGCTGCGCTCTAAAAATACGGGAAAAACTAGAGCCTTGTCAATTTCAGTATGTCGGATGGTTAGAGTTGGACAAAATGTTGTAGGCGTAAATCAAGCTGCGATATTACCCCCTGTTTTAGAGCGTCAGCTCTTACGCGCCCGTTTCCGCGTTGAGCGGCGTCGCCGTCGCGTGCATCGCTGTCCGCGTAACCGCCCCGCTAAATTTAACGGGAAATTGAATTGGTGTTGGATCACGTGACGTCAATTTTCTGTCAAAATCTAGCGGAGAAACTGAATTTGTTCATGGGTGACGTGACACGAAATCATGTGACGTCATTTCTCCCGCTAAATTTACAGGGAAACTGAATTGGTGTTGAGGTCACGTGACGTCAATTTCCCCGCTAAATTTAGCAGGGAAACTTAACCCGCTAATTTTAGGGTGAAATTTTCGCTAAAGGAGGAGCAGGAAGAGGGTGGAGGAGCGGAGGAGGAGAGGAGGAGGAGGAGTAGAAGAGGAGGTGAGGAGCGGGTAGGGGAGGAGGAGGGGATGGGAGGGACACACAGAGAAAGTGGGTTCGCGTGAACCAAGGCCACATGACAAGTAAAGGAATGGGAGACGGTGTGGACTGTCTCCTCAATTTCCAACACACGCAACCGTGAACTGAAAACGGGAGAGATGCGCTTCGCAATTTACGCAAGTTTTCTTTTTTGCAGAAAGAGCTCTTTTCTTTAGAGGAAAATAATGGCAAGATCGACAAGCGCAACTCAGGACACCGTGGTGTCAGTTATTTGAGTTGTTTGAAGTGCATTGTTATTGCTTAGCGGATTGATTCTGTCGGGCGAAGCGGCTTGCTATCTCCCACATCCACGCTACTCCTACTAGGAACCGTCAAGAACGGTGGTTCTAGAGCTCCGATCACCAGCAGCGCATTTCGTTCTTAATACCAAGTGCGATCTTCAACATGCGGATTGCCAAGGACATGGCTATTTTGTCGGCAGCACCTACACACCGGTGATCTTCCTTTGTATGGGCATACGTGTGACCACTAGCTTCGACTGACCGAAGACACGACGGACCACCTTCTCTTCCATGTGAATGACAAGGAGCGAACCTATTGACCAGCGGGGACAGGCGTTCTTGCTACGCAATGCACGTTTTGTCATGATCCGATGAGTTTGGACCGTTTAGAACCTTGGGCCAGGAATCTCCTACGAGTACAGCGTGTAATCCACAGCGATCGGCCGGAAAGGCCCTGTACAGCGCCATTTGTACGTGCTTTTTATTTCAATATACCGCGGGAGATGTTACTGATTGGTTGGTTTTGTGTTCAAAGTCATTTTATTTTCATTTTTCTTTCTTAAAAATATGGCTGTCTTTTCTCGGTGGGAGATGTGTGCTGTAGTAAAGTCCTCCAAGTATGTCTAGAGCCGAATACCACAGAAGCGTTGTGAGTTGTGGTTATTTTCCAACATTCGGTTTGTTGCGGTGAGAGTGAAGTGTCAGTTATGACACCGCGCTATGTGAGTGTATTTGCCAGTAATTGTCTTTGCTCGACAAGCTTTTTTTTGTGTGTGATTTATTTTATTTGTTGATGGATTCAAGTGTCATGTTCTCTTCAAATGTGATGTTCCTTTCGTATGACAAGGCAATTTATTGGACTGTTAATTTAGCACTACATTTGACACTGGTGAGCTGAAGAGAGAGGCCAGCTGTTTGATTTATAATTTGTAAATAATATGAAGGCAATATGGGCACCTTTATAACTACATATTTCTGTGCTGCAAACGCGGTAGGTCTTGAAACAGGTTGTTCTTCAAATCAACGTATAAATATAGGTGTGAACGTAAATGACGAGTATTGTATTTAACATGTTGCAAGAGTAAGGCTAAGCAATTGATTGATAAACCTTCCTACTATTTGATTAATTTTTTAATCACTATCAATAGTTTAACCTTGATCGGTTGAGTTCTGAGTTAGGACAAGTCGGGTGAACAGAAAAAACAGTAAACGCCTGGGCCGGCTTGCTAGAAGCAGAGTCTCAGCTGAGAGTGGTGGAAAGAAAGCACTGCCAAAGCCAGCGCACGAGCTGAGCGGGACTCAAAACGCGTCTCAAGACGCTCGCCCGCCCCAGCCTTTGCAGTGCTTTCTTTCGCCCAGTTCCCAGCAAAGACGCTGATTCTAGCAAGCCGGACCACGACCGGCTTGCTAGAATCAGCGTCTTAGCTTAGACTGTGAAAAAAAGCCTGCCAAGCCTGGAGCGCGCGAGCACTTGAGACTCGACTTCACGTGCCTCTTCCCTCGTGCGCTGGCTTCTGCAGGTGCTTATTCTTTCACTCAGTCTCAGCTAGGTCGCTGATTCTATACATCTTTTCAGCTTAAGTCCAGATGCAGCCGATGCTACAAGCGCGAGCTCTAGGCTTTCAGCGTCCCTGCCAAGCACACGCACTCGTGCAGTTCAAGCACTCTTCAGGGCCACATGACTCGCGCATATAGCATCGGCTGCGTCTGGACTTCAGCTGAAACGAGGTATTGCAAGCCGACCCAGGTGTCTTACCTGCGCCTCTATTTATTTTTATAACTGCAGTACTGTTGTCTCCTGGAATACTAAAGTTTATTATATGCAAAATAACGAACAAATATTTTGCTGCAAATGAAAGCTTACTAAGTTCTAGCTCCGATGATGTAGCGCCATTATTTAAAAGTATATGTAAAAAAGTCGGTAAGTCCTTGCTGAGATTTTATGCTTGGAGAGCAACTCAACTGATCAATTCAATAATTTATATTAAAAGGCGATGAATCTATATTTTATTTTGATCTTCGATGTTGACAAGCGTAAGAGAGAACTAACAATGTGACTGAAGATGAAAAGAGTAAAGGAATATTTCAAAGTACAGTGGCATGAGGAGGGCCTAGCTATAACTGGTGGAGATGTGGCCTCTGAAACCCTTCACCTAAATTCAGGCCCCAGCTCTTGTATCTTTCAGAACCCTGTGCCCAGCACCCTGCATGGGAACCCATCAAGTTCCTGCCCGGTTGACAGCTTGAAGTGATGAATCCTGACGCTGATTTTCGATTTTAATTTTCTTCTAAACAATTTTGAATAAAATGTATTGACGGTGCAATTTGCATTGCATACTTATATATTTACCTGCATGTAATATTGACTTACGCTTTGTTTTACAGTGAATGTGGCTTGTCCACTGCAGCTTTTTTTTCAGATGTATTTATAGTGTTCTACTGAGCACTATAAATACATCTGAATAGAACGCTGCATGCCCGCCAAAATGCCCGCTAAAATGGCTGCCGAAAATAGTACAGCCTGCGGTGAAAATCAGATGCCGAAATTGAAATAGCCAGAGTATAAGGTTGGGAGCCAATATTGGATAAGCCGATGATTAAACTGTAATGGCAATATCGATTGTCAGAACTATAACCAATACTTGTCCAATGATGACTAAGGTATTGGTTAAAGTGTGGCCTCAACGTTGGCTTAAATGTTTGTGAAACGGCGGTTCAACAATGGCATGAATGATGGTCTAAACATTGATAAATGTTGGAGTTAAACCAATTGCGTTTGAATAACCGTGTTTAAACATTGGTTTCATATTGTTGAATGGTCCGAATTCCATTAGTGAATACCAAATTGATCGGCTTGCGCTAGAAAAACAACTTTAGGTGAATATAGGATCCAATTTTTGCCAGTGGTGTGCCGATGGTGGTACAACAATGGTGTGCTGCTTGAGTAGTATATTCCAGCTTTTCGTGATATATTTTTGAAAACAACTAGAAGAGCCCAAAATATATATTACATTTGTATTAGCGCTCCCTCGGCTCTATAGCTTTTATTCGCAGTCAGAGCGCGGTGCAAAGCTGAAGCTTGAAAGTCACTACGAAAATACATGCGCGTAGGTTAAAAGCGCAAAGGTGAAAAGCACGCTCTCTAAGCTTGATTAAACTAGCCGGTAATAACGTACATACAAAAATGTTTACGAATGTCATTACAATTTGTTTTCAGCACTGCTTGATTGGGCTATTAGCTCGTAGGGTCAGCTGCACTTTGACTTTAGTAAAGCGTAATATAGGGTGTATTCACTGGACGGACGCTTGATTAGAGTGCGCTGTTTAAATCGCATTCTCAGAACGAGCTGAGATTAATAAACTTCTATGACCCGCAGTCCTGATAGAGTAGACTGAACGTTGCGAAATAACTGTGAAGCTCGCCGTCAGCACGCGCTCAGCACTGGCGCACATAGCTGTGACCGCCAGTTAATACTACCAATGCGGAGAGCAAGTCGTCTGCTCTCTCGGGCAGGGGTTGCGGTTACGTCAGAACGACGCCGAGTTTTGATTGGCTTTGATTGGAAGGATAGTGGTGTAGACCTCAATGCTCGATGCCTTGAGGTCTACTCACTATTTTGTTTTCAATCAGCCAATAAGAGCTCGGCGTTTTGGCATCATCGCAACCCCTGTGCAAGAAGAAGTCGAACTTGCACTCTGCATAGGTGTGAGATAAAACATTGCCACATCTACGGAAGTTTATTTTATTTTTCTTTTAGCGTAATGGCGCTGACAAGAAAATGCATGTACATGATCGAATAGAAACAGTTATCATGCATTCAACTATATATTTGTGATGGTGTGTTTTGAAACAAATTTTTTTAGTACTAAGTATGTTAAGTAATGTAAATACATCAATTAACGAGATACGAACGCCCTCTCCAAAAAAAGACAAAAAAACAACAGATGTACATGGTTTTTATAATTGTTAATATAACATACACATCGCTGAACGCTCATTCTGCGCCCAAATGTAACGCTATCGTTCGGAACCACATGCCAAAGTTTCAGAACTTACCTGAATCTTATGGAAACGACACTGTAACCGACATTGTAACTACATTATTTCAAAGTGGTCTTCGGCACGGCTGCGACGTAAACACTGAGGCGGTGACTTGTGCTGAGGCACGTGTTCATGGTGCAAAGTGTTGTGTCTGTGCGTGAATCACTCATACTGCTCGTTAGTTTTTATTGAATAGTAATGTTGCCGATTTATATTCTGATTCATTGGTGAAGAATATATGGCCGATATTTTTAAACGCATATCTCGTAATATAAAAAAGGTACGTTGATTTTATCGTTTCCACCTATGGCTCTTGCAAAATAGGTTTCAAGACTGATGGTAAAACACATACAACTTTTATAGAGACGAAAATTTTGATAGCTCTAAATAAGACTCGCAAGATCAGTATGTAAGCAAATCACTTTCGTAGCCTAAAGTTATGTGACGCGGCGAGAATAATGCATGCAATATTTGATGGCGCAGCACAAGTCAGACGTGAAATCTCATCCAAAGTACTTGAATAGAGGAATATCTTCAATAGCCTGGGTTTTAAATACAACATTTTCTGCTTGAAACAGTGTACTTACAGATGAATCGTTTGTGCTTAAAAGAACATATAAGCGGAACGTCCATGGTCTTCGTGCGCTCTACACTAAACAATTGTTTTCTTGAACTGAGGCGGATGTAATTAACTGAAACGCGTCTGCTTTCGCTTCAAGTTCATTTAATGAAACTTACGTCTTAATTTATCTCTACTCTTGCCCAAATGACTGCCGACCAAGGCAGACTTCCGTCGTCTGCTTTCTGAGTTTTAAAACGCTGACGTCGGGTAAACGATTTCTGTGTCTCTCGTCTGCTCACTATACCGAAAAAAAATATACAGAACGCGGATGCTCGTCAACGACGGAAGTCGATAATGGTGACATGGCTTCGTCTGCAACGACAAGGTATCTAGTGTTCATAATGCGATGAATCCAAAGGCGCAACGACGAGCTGGACAGGTAATGAGAATAATAATCACAGTAAAAGGGGAATAAAAGAGGGACTGAGGACAAATACAAAACACCAAACGCAGCTATGTGGCTGGTGCGCCACCGAAAAAATCACCCTGGTCCTGGTATCGAGACCAGGAACCTACTTAATTTCAAATAGACGCTCTACCAACAGAGATAACCGGGGAGATTGCATGAGTATATCTCTACTGACGTCTAAATTCAGGTTAGAATCAGTTCTTAGGCAGCACTGTATTGAAAATGGAGGGGTCCTGGTTCGATTTCCGAGAACAGGAATGTTTTTTCGGTCACGCATAGTCATCTAGCTGCGTTTGAAGCTTTTGTGTTTTGCTTTGTCCCTTTGTTCTACACTCAGCATAAATTATAGTTAGCAAGGTATTTAAGTAGGTGCCATATGCAGGGTGTTTCACGAAAGGTGGACAAAATCGATATTGCCGAAAACACGCGTCGCACCAAAAAGGCTTGTGGCGTTTTGGTCCTGGACAAGAGGGCCTATTAAGAAAAATATTAAAGTCCGAGATAAATACATTGCTAATTATTTTTTGCGTAATTAACTTTTTTATTATTGGGTTTATGGGCATGGTTTCATTTAGAAAATTTCGCAGCATCATCAAAAATCCCTAAAGTAACCAATTACAGAACGATAGAAGGCACGCGATTCATTTTGCGGGTTTCTCTTGAAAACCGGCGGCAGCGCACACCGGCGGCACCACGCCTCGTGGAGAGATAGTGCAGCCAGCCTCTGCTGCGTCGCGCGATGACAGCGCAGCCAGGAGTTAGATTGCACTATTTCTCCACGGGAGCGCGGCTGCTTCGGGGGTCGAATGCGCTCCGAGAAAAAACCGAAACTTAAAAACCCCGTCGAGATCTGTGCGGTTTTTTTAAAAAAAACCGTAAAATCAATTTTCTAATTGAAACTATGCCCTTAGAAAACATATTAAAAAAAGTTAATTACGGAAAAAATAATTAGCAATCCTAATTATCTCGGACTTTCATAATTTTCCTAAATAGGCCCCGGGTCAGGACCAAAAACAGACACAAGCTTTTTTTTGTTGCGACGCGCAGTTTACGCAATATCGAATTTGTCCACCTTTCGTGAATCACCCTGTATAAATAAACTGAAAAATGAAATTATAGAAGGAATAAGAAAGCAAACTTTAAAATTCAATATTTTCGTGCTATGTCCTTCCAGAAGTAATAACGGAGCAAGTGTATTTTGCGGACGCTTGTTCAAGAATATTCGCCCTCAATTAAGCGATTTTTTCACTGCGTTGTGCGGCATTGCGTGTTGTTTCTTCCGTTTTATCCCCGGTGCCTTCGAAGCTGCTATAAAGATTTTCTGCTGAAATTAATATTCAACTAGAAACGTCACGGTATATAGATCGTAAGTGAAAAACAAGGTTTGGTCACCAGCTGCTTAAAGGCGTTTGTTAGAAGGTGCTATATCATAGCCTCGTCCCACATGGAGCGACAAACACGCGATTTTTGTCCGACGACTCCACACCGTTCCGTGTCGCCGATGCTGTCCCACTGCAACGACCAACACAGGGGG
>JAZHYW010015635.1:0-13992 GCA_037355805.1 Ixodes ricinus
AAACCGATGAACACCGCTTTTCTCGCTCCCAATGCCCTCCCCCCCCCCCTGGCCTCCACGAATATTGGTATGAAAGTAAGAACCGATGAACGATCGATAACCCGTAACCGCCTCTTTTTCTCTGACTGGTCGAGTTATCGGTCACGGAGTGTCCGTCGTCTCCGTAGCCATCTCTTAATAAGATGTTCAAAATTCAACGCGTTAAAGAGAACGGAAACCTAGAGTTTCAGTACATACTCTACTTGCAAAAAACACACACATTACCATCAGCAATATCAACACACTCTAATCTACGGAAACACATCAAAGTAAGCTGGGACACCTGCATTCTGCATCGGGCTATGCATTGTAACGTTAGAACTAAGTTTTTCTTTTTCGTGAATAACAGGCGAAACACCATTGTCAAAAGGGAGCTTTCGTAGATCGCTTCTTTAGCTCCGAATCTCGTAGCGGAGGTAGACGCTGCTACTCAGCATGCGCACCACTAGCTTTTTCTGCACAATTCCTGGGATCATATCAGGAGGCCAAAGCTAGCCGCATGGCGGGTGTGGTTGCAGCTTTCGACGCCTTGTCAGCTTAAAGATGAACGGAGTGCACCTATACTCTTTCTTTGAAATGCAACATTTTATTTTTACAAGGACTATCATAATACGGGCGTATGAGAAATAAAAAAGTGTATTGCAAAACATTTTTGAAAATTTTCAAATTGTTTTATATTCTTTGCTGCATAAGTCTACGGAAAAGAAACGTGAAAGTAATTTGTAACGTAACGAGGGAATAATCCGTTACTTTTAAGCGAAAGCGATTTGTAATGGTAATCTATTACATTTCAGCCTCGGTAATTTGTAATTGTAATCCATTACAATTTTCAAGTAACGAGCACGTCTGATTCTCAGCCACGCTTAACCTCATATCGACGGGCAACGACGGCTTTCGTGATAAAGAGCGATAAGCGCGCTTGGTACCGCATTACTCCAAAATAATCGAGTAATGCGTCGAGTTTGACTTCCATAGGACAACAGGAAGTGAGGGCCAGCAGATCGGGCCCTAGGTTGTAGTGGAAAAAATGCAGCTTTCCACTTTAGCCGACGTCCAAAAAGGCGCCGCGTCAACCGCCCTGTGGAGATCACACTACACCAGATACAAGGAAATTTATTGTCTCATAGTTCAACCAGCTGGAGGTAGCAGTTTGACCTTTCGCTGTTCCGTGTCAGACCATTATCGAGCTCGCCATCCGAGATCTGCCCCTTGCCGCCCCCATCTTCCTGTCCTTTTTGCACCAGTGGAGACATGTACAGTACAGCCCCCGTTGCTGCTATGTCCAGAAGCGATAAGGCGTGGGAGTTTGTCTCTTCGGATGGTTGTGCGTATGCGCCGGCACAACGGGGTGTCGGCTAGAGTCGCTATAAAGTGTAAACGGCGGAGCATTTTTTTTCGAACGCCTAGACTCCAGTGCTTCAGCACGCGGCCGTTGCCTTTATACTCTAAAAAAGGGTATCACCGTACACCCTTTGTCCCATATAATACACCCCAAAACTTCAGCTCGACGTACAGCAGCCCTATAGTCGAACAGACGGCCCCGAATTTTACGAGGGGCTTGCTAACGGTGCGATATAACTTAGTGAATAGCTAAGGTACGTATCAAAGGCCACAGGAAGAAAGCACTGAGGTTTTGCAGTAGGGCCAAGAAAACCCCGATACTTTTTTTTTGTAGTCAGTAAAACACACATTAGTTATTGTAATAAGTTGTACCACGCGGCTATCAAGCCCCTCGTAAAATTTAGGGCCGTCTGTTCCACTACAGGGCGCTGCATGTCGAATTGAAGTTATGGGGTGTATTATATGGGTCAAAGGGTGTAATTATACCCCTTTTTTTTTAGACTGTAATGTGGTAGCATTAGAACACTCGTTTTCACTCAAACCCGCCAGCGTGAGTCCGTGAGGCCGTTTGTCAGCGCCATGCATGACATCGCAAGTAGAGTGGGGTATGGTGTTTACAGATTTAATTTCTTACCGGCCTCGGGGAGAAATAACGAGGGTGACGCGCGCTGACGTCAGCGCTTCGGACCGATACGAGCTTCGCAGTGCTGGCGCGTAGCCAGAGGCGAGCAGGGGCCGTGCCGATGTAGAAAGCGGCCGAGCTCAGCTGTCGCTCCGACGATGGATGTGGCTCTTTCCATTGTTGATATGGCTGATCGTATCGAAGGCCGAAGACGGAACAAAGCCGAGACCATGCGTCGGTGACGTCAGGCCAAAGCAGAGGAAGAGCGTAAGCCTCGTTTGGCTGCTGTCGCATAACCAAAGCGACGGCAGCGTGCAGCGGGGGGCGAAGAGGAAAGGCAGTAATAAACGACAAGAAAGCGGTGATGAACGAATGGCAAGGGGTCCTAAACGAACGGAAAAGTAAAAAGGGGTGAGATAGAACCAATGCTAACTTTTTGGCGCCGGATGAAACCCATTCACCGGGGAAAATTTTTTTTCTTCAAACACCTCTTCTCCAGAACATTGTCGCTGCATTATTTCAAACACCTTGCCTCTAGTGCACGCTCATTGCTTTTCGACGCGTGCTCTGGCCGCACGTGCGCGATCGAGGTACCTGACATTTTCCCGAAGGACGACCATCCATTTTCTCGTTGAGGTTACAACTAAGGGTTGCCGTTCTAAAAATGTTGCACGGGGGAGGAGAATGGAGGAGGAATGCCTATGCTCTCGGAACGCACTGGACCCTAGAAACCCATGTCACAAATCAAGTAACCCCAAGTGCGCAACGTCACTGATGTCATTAATTTTTTTTTTTTTTAGTGCGCAGCTTTATGGTACGTTTACACTTGCGGATTCGCCAGCGAATCCGCCCAGCTTGCCGCTGGGGCGAAACGCTGGGCGGAAAACGCGGCGGAGAGCCGTTTAGGTCCGGGACCTATTTCTGCCGCCGAACGAGGCGTTTCGCTGACCGGAAGTGACATTCCCGCGCAGCGCGACGCTGCCTACGTCACGACTTCCGGGAGCAGCAGCGCCCAGGAGAGACAGTCGAGAAGGGAACTCACGCGCCTTCTCGTCATTTTTGACGGGATGTTACGAGAATAGCTGCCGCAGCCGGCGCCGCCGCCGCCGCTGGAGGGAAATAGATGTAAACGCAACCCGCTCGTCGCCGCCGCCGCCGGTAGCGGATCCGCTCCCGCGGCAGCAGATTTCTTCTCAGGTGTAAACGTACCATTAGGCGCCCGTTTCCGTGTTCCGCGGCGTCGCAGTCGGCGTCGGCGTGACCGTGCTAAATTTAGCGGAAAAATTGAATTCACGTGATCTCAACACCAATTCAATTATGTGATAAATTTAGCGGGGAATTCAGTTTCTCCGCTACATTTAGTGGGCAGATTCAGTCTCTCCGTTAGATTGAGCGTGAAAATTGACGTCACGTGACCTCAACACCAATTCGATTCCCTGCCAAATTTTGCAGGGAACTTAATTGGTCTTGAGGTCACGTGACGTCAATTTTCCCGCTAAATCTAGCGGAGAAACTGAATTTGTTCATGGGTGACGTGATACAAAGACATCTGATATCATTTTCCCCCTGAATTTAGCTAAGAAACTGAATTTGAGGAGGAGGGGAGAGAAGTGGATGGAGGAGGAGGAGAAGGGCATACGCTCCTCTTCGTACCTTCCCCTGCTCCTTCTCAAGAGCTGCGGTCTAATTTCGCATTACAGAGATTCGTAAATGTCTGTCATTTTTAGCATTTTCTTTGCCGCTCATTCAATTGAATGCAGAACGTACACCATGACAATCCGCATTTATTCTGTGTATCTGTTTGCGTGTATTTAATAATTGTACCTCGCTCTGTCTCAAGTTGTAACCAAGTGCTGAGTGCTGTAAAGGAACTAGGGGCTGGGGTCCCGTCAGAAGACAAGTTTGTCTTCTTTTAACCCAGCCCCCAGACTTCTCTTTCCTCTGAAATAAAGACTACATACATACAAGTAGAGGAAGGCCGCCTGCTAATTGGATCGAACGAGTAAGCGCCATCATCGACGCGTGTGAGTAAACGAGCAAAAAATGAAGATAACGTGTGTGCGAGCCTAAGGTAAATAGAGTTGTTGCAACCTTCCTTGCTCTGGCGCCTTACGTAAAACAGGCCTGAAAAATACGTGCTGTAGCCTCCGCTTGTGTCCACGAAACGCGATCATTTCATGCTGACACAGCGGCGTTTCTCTAAACATCTGAGCAGCACCCCTGAAAAGCCAAAATAATATATATATATATTTTTTTTTTTAAGTCGCGTCCTAGGCGTGCGTTATCACACTCATCCACGTTTATCTATCGTGTCCGGTCGAAAATATCGAACCCTCATTTTTTGCCCGCATAAATATACTACGCATCGCAGAATGCTGAAACTTCGTGATAATAAAACGCTTTACTCTGAGACAACTTTTCGTGGCAATGAAACCAAATCTAGAGATCCGAAGCTCGCCGTTTCACTGTTGAGTGAATATAGTTTAACCAAAATAATTTGCTTAACCGATAAAAATGTATATTTTTCTTTTAGCTACGATTTGCACATTGTTATTACTATATTATCGACTATGTACCAAACGTGTAGAACCTCTTTTTTTTGCTGCTTAGAGTTGTCTTCGCTTAAATTCGCCTCGGCTTTCTAGTTTCATTCAAAACAATGGTAAAATCTGTATCGTTAGAGTCGTTGGGCATCATCGGCGTTTTGTACCTCCGGTACCTTGAACTTTTCCCTTTCTTCCTTTCTTCCCATCCTGGGTTTTCCAGGAAGTATTAAAACCACGAGTTGTCAAAACAAACCAAGCAAGTGGTGTGAACATGTAGGCACAAGACATACAGAAGGAACCAGATACTTAATTGTTTCATTATAGCGCTTGGTTGGCGGGCTCAATGGCGTAAGCGAGAAGGGCTGAGGATTGAGAGCGCGTGCTTTCTGTACACGTGCTTCAACTTGCAACCCCCCCCTCCCACTTCTAGGACCAGCGGTAACGGAACGCGATCCAAATGGGATTCGACTGCGCTGTGGCGCGTGCGTGCTTCAATTACGGTATATCGCATCCGCGCTGCCCTTTCCTCCACAAGACGGGTGTGAATTTTGGCATTTCTTGAATTTACGTTGCAGATCTGCATCGGTCGCGAAATAAAATGCATAGAAAATGGCTGCACACTTGTGGCGCGCTTCAAAAGCGTGGCGTCTACAACCTCACCTCTTTTCATTTGGTAGTTTAGCGACTCATCTAACGCGTGGCATATGCACTCGATAGCAATTCCTGGAGTTGAGATATAGCGGCGCTAACGGGGGTTTTAAAACATGTGACAGGGTGTCAGGAATCTATCTGCCGGACGCAGAGCATATGCCTTGCGCGGCTGTCCCGTCGAATGGCACCTCATCTCAAAGCGATATGAGTCGTGACATGTTGGAAATGCTTTCGTCTGATAATCTAAATGATCTGGATTCGATTCTCGTCTGACGCGAACGTTTGTTTATTGCAATTGTCCCCCTCCCCTCCCCTCCTCTAAACAAATTAGACAGGCACGAGCCTCGCTGCCACATTTTTATTTGGGCTTCAAGAAATTATGAAAAACTAGCCAAGTGATGTTTCACTTTAATAAAATACCAGCAGACCGACCATGGTGTAATTTACCTTGTCAGTCGGTCAGAGTGCTTCAGTCAATGTGTTGGTTTGTGTTTAAACACGGGTGAAACTTTGGGAAAGAGTGGGGGATATGCCTGCATGTTGGTCGATCGCGGATTAGCACCTTCAACAGCGATCATTTTACGATTTTACGAAAATATGAACTGTACCAAATGCGTGGCTACCATGTCAAACCCCAGACTCAAAACACTACAGAAAAAAGTCTGGAACTACTTGGCGCGATACCACTGTGCGATTCTCCTTTGCTTTGGGAGGAGCACAATCACTTGAGGCTTCACCTGGCCTAAATGCGCTTAAGTGAGAGTATTTATTTTCGGTATAACGGAAGAGCGCGCGTCATCGGCGTCATGCCCAGTGACATTTGTCACGAAGGCCCGAAACAGTCAGATTACACTTGTCGTTCCTCTTTTGGAATTGATTTACTTTGTTCTATCGCGTAGAATCACGTATACAATACGGTGACTGGTGAAGAAAACGTATTTCAGTATCTTAAATTGCAGCTGCATAATCGTCTTTGAAATCACATCAAAATACGTTGCAGGTTGTTTTTGCTTGATTAAGTGCATGCACAAAGAAGGACATCATAAAATATAGACCAAAATGTGTATACCGGATTTTGTCCAGCTCCAAGAATTTACTTTTTTCCCTTACTGCTTGATCACAGCTGTTTAAAAAAACGGTAACCATACATGTTACTGAAAAGGTTTTTTAATCTTCATTAATATGAAAAGGTTCAAAAATATATTTTTTTTATTACTGGGCCCACGTGTTTGTTTCAAACAAAATAAGTTGCTAACAAGACACCAGTGTTTTATTTACAAATTTATAGTCTTAATAAAGTGGGACAAACAATCATATTTTTGCCAGGAGAAGGAGCTTGAAACTTGATCGAAAGAATATTCGTAGAGGACAATGTCAGACACAAAAGATTAATAGTCGGCGTGGGAGTTCAACTGCACTACACACGCAGATTAGGATCAAGGATGCACCACGCAAAACTATGCGCTGGTTAATGGCGTCAAACAGTGTGTCGCAACTGTAGCATCAAGCTTTGTTCTAGTCGGCAGAAGTCCGGTTTAGGGGTCCTGAGGCGCAGTAAAACTTACAAAAGAATACCACGTCATTCTACCCTGACCCGCGACCACGGCTCTCACCTCATATGGAAAGAAATTATAGAGTGCGGACACGAAGGCTGGCTCGGCTCCGAAACCACTCCCATTCACCTCTCATTGCTTTCCACAATTTGTGTGCAGGTGGCGCGGTGGGAGGGGACGCCGTGACATGGCTACTTTGATGCGCCTCGAAACGTGTTCGATGATATTTAGATCGGCTCCTTTTGGGGGCCAAGGCAGCTTAGTCGAAGCGCTCCTCGACGAGATACGTGTGTGACAACGCATTTTCCCCTTCGGCGCTTTCTTTGAGATGCACTGAAATGCATGTTAGCTGAAAAACGTGACCACTGGGCTACACGGCACACGCATCGTGATGGTGGTTCCGTCGACCAATATTTTCACTAGCAGACGGCCGGAAGACTGCAGCGGCGCAGTGAGCGCAAATGAGAATTTATCTCGGCCTCAGGGTGCACCGTGTTTACGAAGCGATGCGACAGGCGGCACAGGTGAGTACCGTGAACAGGCCGGAGCGCTGTTTCAGCTCATATTGTCCGCGATAGTACAAGCATCAATATCCATAATTTTTTACACTTGTTCTATAGTAAGACAAATTATATTGCCTGGAGCCAGCAATCGCAGCCCGTGGAGTCACCGGGCTCCCAAACTGCATCCCACATGGCTGAGTAGAGAAAACTGATGACAAGCGTCTGGTGATATTTCACTCATATCTCCTGCGGTCGCTCCGAATAAGGCGTCAACGCTTCATTATTCTTCACACCACTGCTCCCGCTCACCAGGAGTCTACAATGTCCAGTGTTTATTAAGTGTGAATGTTGGTGCTAATGCGCAGGTGGCGTGCGCAAATAAATATGGTGGTTGAGTTAACTAAACGTAAATCTCTCGTCTTAAAGTGCTGAACAAACTATCATTACAGGCGAGTTTGACTGTAATGTTGCCTAATAGTCGCTGGCTCTAAAATATCGACAGCAATGAAACAAAAAGTAACTCACCTGCGTTTAGGTAAGAAAAATAAAACTGGGCGTCATGGCGCGATTAGACTTTGGAACTGCAGAAGCGCTAACAAGGCGACGAGGGAATTCATTAACGCCTCGTTTCTAATCCGATGTCCCCTGATGCAGCGCAAGGGGATCAAGGGCTCGCGTATTTCGGTATCCTGCGTTTGTTCAAACTTCCTCGTTAATCTGCTCGACGATGTTGGCCAAATTGAGTTCAGTACGTGCGCTGCGTTTCGCTTTCTACTGAAGTGAAAATGAGGACGGCCAGACATCGTGTCACAAAAACCTTTCAGGGCCGGTTGCACCAACGTCGCTTACCTTAACCCAAAGCGGCTCTTTCCTAAGTCGGCTTAGCGCCCTAAGCCGAGCTCGGATAAGCACGGGTTTAAATTCCGGTTGCACCAACGTTAACCCGGCTTTACAGACGCGCCCCTAGCTAAACGCTGGATTTGCCTAGGGAATGTAGGGACAAACAGAGCGAACTAGGGAACGCTCAGAGAAATGGATACGATTGGCAAAAAGAAATCACGTGGTGTAAAAAAAAAAAAAAAAACTGCCGTAGTAGCCGTCGTCGGCGTCTGCTTTTCGCTGTATTTCTTCGGTGAGTAACAAATTAAAGGTCTCCAAATTCAATCGTTTTTTCGCTTAACTTTCAAAAACAGGAGTCAAAGCTTTAAATAAACACGAATGCTCTTTACATCTGTGATCGTGTGTTTAATATCGGTTAATAACAGAATATTTTGACAGTGACAGTAGTTTTCGTGCTCACACTTTGAGATTACGGAGCCATCGGGGGCCCCAAATCTCACCGAACGCGAGAAGGACTCTCTACTCGCTACATCGCTGAAGACAAAACATCATCGAGAATAAGTAAGCAGGTAAGATGACTACTGAAATCAAGTCATGCCTGAGACCGATGAAGTTCAAAACAGTGACGAACTCGCCACGGCAGCTGCGAAAATGCCCGGAAATCGTCGAATAGAAGTCGTCGAGACCTTGCATCGACCGTACTCGTTGCTATCAGCAAGGTGACAGAACTGCACTGTACCGTCGTTGAACTGATTGTGTCAAACCCTTTGGTAATGGAACTACGTATATTTTGCTTTAGTGACAAAGAAAGAAGGTATAACTATCAATACATCAAAGCGATACTACTGGTAGATCCCTTGATGATCATACAAACTGTCAATTATTGAACACGCAAAGGTCGCCCAGAACCATTTTTTTTATTCCTGCTGATAGAGAACCAGAAGCTTGTTCGCGAGTGATAATAGGCAGATCTTGAGTTCATACAAATAGACGGCGGCAGACTTCGAAGTACGAAAACTCCCACTAGTACATCACATCGTGCCGACGAGAACGGTCGTCTCTTCGAATCACCTGCCCCAGCCTGCCCCAATACAGCGCTGAACGAATCTCGCATTGTAGTCGTTACGATTTGTCGTCGCCACGAATGAAAGATATAAAGCAAAACATTTCTAAAAAGCACGATCACCAGAAAAGTTGCGGTTATAGAACGCAGTTTTCTGAAGTGAAGATTCTACCCGCGAGACAAGGAAAATTCACTGAAGGTTGTCTCAAAACTAAAAAAACTAAAGAAATTGAATTTTCGCTGTTTTATTATTCAAATGCACCGCAATCGGATGCAAACGGCAGAAGTGTCGACAATCAGCTGATGGCCGAGATCATGTACGGCCACTATTCAACGCACCGATCGGATTAAAGGATATGCTTTGCAAGCAGAAATTAACAAGGTGTTAAATAGCAATACGTTACAGTTATGCGAAAATCAGTAAGTACATACGAACAAGCTCGTTGACAGAAAAACCAACGGGAAGACAGACGTGAGCCCCACAGCTCCGTCCGTATCTCGGTTAGGGCTAACACGCACTGAGAGTGGAGAGCCAACTTGAAAACAGGGGTCGATAAACACTTCACGACACAATATTTTGCATCCTTGTCACAATCGAAGGCCATTCTGTCGAGACTCTCACGCTGTTGTGGCCTAAAACACTTTGTACAACCAATTTCGTCCACCGCGTCGACCGCCACAAACCAGCCGCCATGTTTATAATCCAGGATTAAGAAACAAGCAAAAGCAAAGCGCCCAATGTTGAGCGCTCAAGATAAGCGTAGTTTAGTGCTAGGTTTAGCGATAAGCGATTTTGGTGCAACCGAACGAAACCGAAACTTAGCTTAGGTTCCCGGCTAAGCTCCGCTTTTCGCTAAGCGGCGTTGGTGCAACCGGCCCTCAGTGTAATTAGTTAAGCTTTTTTAAGTTTACCCCAATGTAGATTGATGCAATACTTGCCATGGGCGAGAATAATTGTGGCAGTCGATGGAGCATTACGTCAAAAATGTAGATATAAAATACAAGTGTGCGCTAGTATCAATATGCATCTGAATTCGCTTAGTATGTTCGCTCATAGTTTTGAACTGAATACAAATCCTATTTGAAATGTATCGCTTTTGTCTTTATAAATTATTGCAATCTCGGAACTCTCAATTTTGTTTCGGCAGTGACAAATAAATTTGACTATGTCAAATAAGTTAGAAGTATTTGAACCACATGCTATCTGCAAACAACAAAACTAGCATATTACAACACCCGAAGCAAATTGCATGGTCACACCGAAGCTTACGACGTAGTAAGCAGCGGTTGGTAATGCCGTAAATGAAATAATAATTTAACCGGAACTGCTTTATTTGCTCTTCTTAGATCTCATACAATTTGGATAAAATGCATGAACTATGACTGTTCTGGTATTTTTATTGTATAAATATATAAATATATATATCATATATATATATATATATATATATATATATATATATATATATATATATATATATATATATTCCGGAAAGATTAGGACTGGAATACAAAATAAAATTCTAAATATAAAACCCGCTTGTACCGCTCCGTATAGATGTGACTGAGTGATTACTACTTTATTTAATTAGTGGTCGATAGTGCTGTACCTTGGTTTCAATCAGATAACTACGCATTGTGTTTAGACCTACAAGACGTCTGTCTTCACCCTATAGTTTGGACCACTAATCTCTTCTATGTGCCTGGATGACACATTAAGCACACATGTGCAAAGGCACCGGAAGGAAGCTGGTCGTCCCTGTAATGAGCACTTGACAGGCTTCCCAGCTGTCCTGAGCATTTTTCTGGACTGTGTCTATAACTCCTGGTATATATATATATATATTTTTTTTTCATATCTCAAGGAAGCCTGCTTGTTTTTTTCCAGCAGCCCCAAGAAGTCTTAAGCTAAGTTTTTCTTTTTGTGTTTATAATTTTCAGGTTTTAGTTTCTTATGTTTACTTGACCAACATTCAAATTCTCTATTTTCGAGATTCAATGGTTCAGAAGAAAGTTAAAACAATCTTGAAGAAGGGAAGATAACTTGGACCAAAGATCGATTGAATTAACTACGAAGTTCAACAGACACTGGGCATCAGGTACAAGCCCTGAAATTTCGGAAGCTTCACTCGCGCTCTGCTCTGGAGGGCTGATGAGCGTCACCAAGCCTTTTATATTAGAGATGTTGTGGTTCTGACTATGGTCACTGCCAGTTAAAAAAAACGCTTTCAATGCCTCAAAATGTCTTAACTTCTTGATTCGTGATTTTTATTTCGACGTCCTTATTAGCTGATAACGTAATCTCATTGGTTGCGAAGCGATAATGAGATGCTGAGGACGTGTTACTTCCTATTATTTTATCAATGTTCAAAGTCAAATTGAAAAAAAAAAGATTTTTGCTAAGCTAATTGTCAAGATTGATAGAGGCAGCAAAATCAGCAACTTGTTGTTTTGTGCGAGCGGCATTCGCTCCGGATTATTATATCTACGCCTCCGTTACCACGCAGTTATCGTCAGTACCACACATAAGGTGCTAGTTTTTATTCAACCACAAGCTTCGCATTACACTTTTGTTTTATAAACAAGGTGTCAAAGAAAAATGGCTGCATCAGAGCTGTCATTTCTGAGTCTGACTAACCGGAACAAAACCCAAACAAAAATCGAACATCTTATTGGACCCGAACCGGAACGAAACATAAGTCTTATTTATCGTTCGCTAGTTTGCTGAAAGACGGTTTATCGAAACATAAGTCTTATTTATCGTTCGCTAGTTTGCTGAAAGACGGTTAATCGAAACATTTACTGACTCTATGCGCCGCGTCTGTATTTGTCGGTAACTGCGCGACGCCAAGAGTTATATTTTGACGGCGTCGACAGCAACCTATATTGTGTGATTCTCCCCAACAAAAAGAAATAAAGCGCATAGTTAATAATAAGTCACCTGCTTCTAGTTGCCCCAAAGATTCGGACGCATCGAGACCCTTTAAGACTTCTTTCTTTATAAAACATTAACACGGTCTACGCTTGAATATGCAGCCTCCATTAGGGATCCCGATACCACCTACCATGTCGACTCACTCGAAATTATTGCAAAAAAATGCGGATGCTTCATATTGGCTAATTATAACCGCAAAGCAAGTGGGACGTCAATAAAATACACTTTACTTCTACCAAGTCTCACAGATCGCCGGACATTTGCTAGAATTTGACTTTTTCAAAACATGTTTCACCACAACTCCGCACTTATAAATCAACTAATCATCCCACCGTCATTCATTTCAGCTCGTCATGATCACCATCACAATGTATGCGTTCCTTCTTGCCGCTTTATCAAATAATTTGCCTAATTTTTCTTGAGAGTTTTAAAGGAATGGAACCAGTTGCCTGTATCAATTGCATCCATTGACAATTGTGCCTCGTTTTTGTTCAAGTGTCAGTAACAGTGTTTTCCCCTTTTTAGCTTTATGATTAACGTTTGTTTTTGTCGTTGTTCTGTATTGTTTATTTTTTCACCCCTCTCCTCTGCAATGTCTCTGGAACTGAGGGCAAAATAACTAAATAAATAAATAAACCGGAGTCTACTGGATCCCGTGCAGTAGGTGTTGATGAAAATGCATGTCTCATCAAGATAACGTCCTAGCATATTTTTGCGCAATGTGTGATGCGCCACGTGTCCAAGTATGAGAGGGATACAAATCAATATTATACAATGTAGACATGACAGTTTCACGTATAAAATCATAGCTATATCCCAAACCTGAGCTCCATAAATGGACGATTACGAAGCACTTTTGTTTATTGGCGTGTGGTCTTGACGTGAACTTGCCAACACTTTTCGTTTCTGGACGATATACGAAACAAGAGAAAAAAAAGTTAAAATAAATATTGCCACGCGCGTCAGCGCGCAAGTGCGTGCATGGCCGAGTGGTTACCGCGCTTGACTTTTGTGCGGAGGCCTAGGGTTCGAGTCCTGGGAGTTCCGCGGATTTTATTTATGCTTTCAGTTTATGTTCTGGTGAATTCGAGAACATCATTGTTTATTCTAGGCCCGAATGGTCTACGCGTCGAACCTTCCACGCCGATTATTCCAGAAGCCCACGCGTGTACATAAGGGGCTCTGCGTACCGAGCCGCAGTTAGTTTCGCCCCAGCGTTTGATCTTGCTGCTTCGCCGCCTCCGACGCCCGCGACGCTCTCCTGTTATCTTTCTTTTCCCTTTTATTTTTGGGCACAAGTTCGCCCCATTAAACGTTCAGTTTACCAAGTGAGTCGTCGCCTCATCACTTGTCATTCGTGACATTTTGGTGGAGGTGCGGGGCTAACGCATGCCCCTGCCGCGTACCCCTCCAGGGCCCGTAGTGCAAGTCCGACGCCAAGTCCGCGAAGAACCAACGAAGGCACTACCGAGACCCGGTTCAGTCGCCGCAACCTCGGCCTACCCCGGAACTTGGACCACTGCCGGACAGGGCAGAGAAGCTGCCGAAGCCGACGATGACCACCACGTCGCAGCCAGACGGAACGCCAGCGACGTCCATTGTCTACGTGCAGGCCCCACCAAGGACGCCGCCGAATTTCAATGGCAATCTTCATAAAGATGTGGACGACTGGTTGGGCGAGTACGAACGGGTCGCACGATTCAGCGGATGGGGTCCTGAGCAGAGCCTGCAAAATGTCTACTTCGCTCTGGAAGGCACTGCACGCAACTCGGTTTGAAAACCACGAAGCGTCAATTTCGTCGTGGGAAGAACTCCAGGCCGAGCTTCGACGCACTTTTGCCAGTCAGCAGCGACGTCAGCGGGCCGAAGAACTTCTTCAAGCAAGAAGCCAAGGGCCGA
>JAZHYW010015636.1:0-39815 GCA_037355805.1 Ixodes ricinus
CATTTCATACGGTGGCGTAAATCCAAACATATATCAACGATGTCACTTTCCTCGGTTAGGACTATCCGCTTTGTCAGCGAAAGAAGAACATTTTTATAAAATAAAGGATGGAAAACACTCCCCGTGTCAAGTTTTCTAATCACAGTCACTGGACGATGTCGTCCCGTGGTAATTTCCGGCCCTTAGAACACACTAGCACTTTGTTGAGTCACCTTTCCAGCGACTCCCCGCCGCACACGAACGGAAGGTAAACAATCAAAATGGCGGAATGTTCCTCGTGTTGTCCCCACCCACCGTCAGCGCGGAGTGACAGCGTGTTTGGACAACAAATCGGCCAACATGGCTGCCTTGGTGGCAGCAACATGTTGCCCGACTGTTGTTGTTGCCGCGATGTGACAGGGTCGCGGGCGAAACAATTTCCTTGTGCGGCCGGATAAATTTGTCCAACTGTCGCCTCTGTGTGACAGGGCTTTAGACCGACCCAGATAGGACGTATTCTCAACATATTTACGCGCGTTTCAGCGGGCGTAATCACGGCATTTGGTGGGCACTTTTTTCACAGAAGGGAAGAGGGGAAGGTAGCCAAACCAAAAACGGCGCCTTTCGTCAAAGTCTCTTTGGCGTTTGGTGCAGTGTGGCCCGACTCGTGCTTTTTATGAAACCAGGCTAAATGTAGATCGGCTGTTATATTATTGCTTTCCGCAAACCACGAAAGCCTAATTTGCTAACGCTTGTCTCAAAAATGATTTTTGCAGCATCCAAGTTGTCAACAAGTCCCGGCAGGAGGACGGTCGCGATCTTTGCTCAAAACCTTTCCTTTTATAATGTTTTCATATCACCCGCCACATAGATGGTCTTTAATTTTGCCTGAGTCTTTCATCGCTCATTCAAAAAAGATATAGAGATTCCGTACAGTTCTCCGATAAACTGTTCAACGCGACCATCGAGCACCCATTTCTGCGGCTGGGTCGAACCAGCCAGCAGGCCTCAAAGCTAGGCAAGCCAATCCTCGACCAACTGAGCGGGGATGGTGGCACGCCAGCTGTGCACAGTAACAGAACGTTCGCCAGGTATTTTCAGCTCCTGCTCGCCAGCACGCTGATTTCTGCGCATGGAACGAGTCCTTGTCTTTTCGCGGGCCCTACACCGCAGAAGCAGTCGTCATGGACGATGACCTGCACGTTCCTCGACATCACTGGGATGGATCCAAGACAAGTCGGATCCATTGATGGACAGCGATTGCTACCGTCGTCGACTGGGCTTCACCCTGGTAGAAGCTTCGGCTGTACTTATGCGCCGCTCGACAGCTTTTTCGCCAGTGAGGATGGTGGCACGCCAGCAGTGCACAGTAACAGAATGTTCGCCATGTATTTTCAGGTGAGTAACAATGTCTCGTACTTCTGTAAGCGAAGTCACGATATCTTCTTGTTCGTGCTGCCATCCCCCACTGCCTGCATGTTTATTGCATACGAGTGGTTTTGTATTTCGTACCCTCTGCTTCTCTCGGGAGACGTTGAGCTAAACCCTGCTCCCGATGCACTAAACCTGCAAGCTGTCCTTGATGCCATGAACGCATTTTTTCTTTCTAAAATTAGAAGTGTCCTCGCAGACCAGGAAACTGGAACTAAGTCCTTGGCTTAATTAAACTCGCGGGTCTCAGTAATTGAAGGACACCTAAGCGACGTCAAAGCATTAAAGAACTATATCGCTTGCGTTAAAGAGTCGGTGTCTAAGGCAACTACTAGTGTAGACAATGTTCGGCTCCGCCTCGACGAGCTAGAAGACCGCTCGCGTCGAGAGAACCTGGTGTTTCGTGGCATTAGTGACGCACCAGATAAGACCTGGTCTCAGTCAGAAGAAAAGCTGATTTCACTATGCAAAGAAAAGCTTGAAATAGATCTTGAGCCCTTACATATCGATCGAGCACATCGCATTGGTCGCTAGGCCCCTAACAAAACACTTCCTATAATTGTTAAATTTGCTCTGGGTAAAGTGCGGCAGCAGCTTCTATCCTCCAGGTCTTCGCTAAAAGGTACGACCTTCTCGATAGCAGTGAACGTCTCTCTAAATACTCGTACTGCGTGCAGCAAGCTAATCGAATATGGCACAAGCAGCCCCTTTTAACATTTCTTTCAACAAACTTTTACTAAACGGACGGTTTTACGTGTATAACCAACCTGACGACACTATATTTGAATGTCCGATTTAACAATCAGCAAGTAGAACTAGAGCAGGTACAACTCGTGAAATTAGGACACAACCAGATAATAGGAAAACAGTACAATCATAACGTAGTAATGCCAATGATACCAACACATTGTTTCTTTTGTACGCGAATTTTAGAAGTATAATGCCAAAGCGTGACGACCTAAATGAGTTGCTTGATGTCATGAATGTTAGCATTATCACGCTAACTTAAACCCGACTCACGTCGGAAATACTTGATGGTGAAATCTTTTGGAACTCGAGTCATCAATCATGTTTTGATATATTTCGTAGTGACCGAGTTTCAGGGAGAGACGGTGGTGTCCTGATTGCTGTAAATGATCGTCTTCAGCCCCGAATATTGAGCGTTATATCAGATCCAGAGATCCTATTCGTTTCCATACTACTGTTCACACGGTGAAGTTATTGTCAGTGTCTGTTATCGCCCACCTTCTTACAATATTTCCATTGTTAGCGAACTGCATGATGCACTGTCCGACGTGAGAGCGCAGCGCCCTTTACGAAAACTGGTTTTGGTGGGAGACTTTAACTACCCAGACATCGATTGGGGTAGCGACGTTGCATCAGAAGCAGCATCTCGGGATGAGTTTAAACTTTTTATAGACTTGTGTCTAATGTTTAACTTCGAGCAACTTATAACACAGCCAACACGAGTTACTTAGTCATCGTCCTCGGTTCTAGATCTAGTTCTCACGTCGCACAATAGAAAATATAATATAAAATATATTGCACTGCCTTAATTATCACAAATGCATCCACTGCTCTTTGCGCATTAAAAACGAAACGGCCATGGTATCCTGCCGCAAAATTAAAGTATATCGAAGAGCAAACACAGATCTCATTATTATCCGCCTCAGATCCCTTCTTGACTCGTGTATGCCCAAATTTTTTATCGCTCTGTGAAGAAGAATTGGATTATTTTCAAAGAAATGCTACTTGCCCTAATTGATCGTCACATACCGCAAATAGAGTTTCGGGAGAACCAGTCAGCACTATGGTACACTCGAGAGCTTAAGTCGCTCTGTAATCGGAAGAAACGATTGTACCGATTTGCACGACTTCTTAACACCGATCAGGCTTGGTCCTGCTTTTCTGTTGTTTTCGCACTTTACAAGTCAGCCGTCGAGAAAGCCAAAGCACCATTCTACCGGCACCATCTTGCCGCTACCCTGAAAAGTAACCCTCAGAAATGTTGGAGCATAATTAATCCCCCTAATCGTAAACCAGTCTCTTCAGCAAATGACAATGGGATTTCTTTTATCGATGATGACACTATTCAAACGTTCTGTGACGCATTTTCTGCCGTGTTTAATAAGACTATCATCACATCGCCGCCAGATATTTCATCCCTGTCGGTGGCACCTATGCATCCAGTTACTTTTCGGAAAACGGCATTAGCAAATTAATAGACGCGCTCAAATCGTCATCGTCACCAGGAGCTGACGACATAAACAGCAAAATATTGAAAATGAATAAACCCCTGCCAACTGTTTTTTTTAACATTATTATTTCAACAATTCTAGATACCATTCATGTTACCGCGGCTGAAAAATAGGTAAGGTTGTTCCGGTTCATAAATGTGGCGATGAGCACTCCCCTCTAAATTACCGGCCCATATCATTAACTTCTGTATGCTGTAAGCCCATGGAACATATCATTCATTCTCAAGTTACGCAATTCCTGGAACAGAATAAGTTATTTCTCCCCAATCAACATGGCTTTAACAAACACCGTTCATGCGAAACGCAGCTTGCCGCTTTCTGTCACGATATTCATTTTTCTCTGGAAGATGTTCAAGTTGATGCCATTTTTCTCGATTTTTCTAAGGCTTTTGATCGCGTTGCCCATAAACGTCAACTAACAAAGCAGTCCACTCTGTCTTTTGACTCTTCCATTCTAGCCTGAATTGAAAGCTTTCTCACTTCTCGAAGCCAGCATGTGTAAATTAACAATTAAAATTAACAAAGGTGAATTACAGAGGTCAGTTTTTCCTTGTAAAATTACAAAACGTAGCTCCCTTTCTGTAAAAAAAATAGGGCCACAATACTTGCCAGGGAAAATGGCGGGCGGCGACGCAGACTACCATGTGGAGTTGCGGGACGCGTTTGGCGCACGTATTGATAGATGGCGTTAGGATCAGCGTCGGAAGGTGTAACCGACCAGCGAAAGAAAGCAGACGACACCCAGACGAAATCCGTTGGCAGCAAAAGCGCCGTCCTTATGCAAACGCTTTTCTTTTCTACTTTAAGTTTTACTTTTATCGACCCCATTTATTTTTTAAACCAGAGGTACATTACAAAATGATTATGCTCATTTTAATAAACCACGGTGGTCGCGAGCAGTCTCGATAAGGAGCTAGCGCCATCTATCAATACGAGCGTCAAACGCGCCCCGCCGCTCGACTTGGTCGTCTGCGTCGCCGCCCGCCGTTGACCCTGGCATGTTTCTTGTCACTATTTTTTACACAAAGGGAACTACGCTTTGTAATTCTACAACAAAAAACCGAACTGTGAAATACACCTTTGACGAAAAGTGTATATTACTACGTGCAGGCGTCGATGTTTACGGTCCATTTTAGATCGATCCTGGTGACTTGGGACTTGGGGGAGATGGTTAGGGTGTCTATACACCTTTTCTACGTGGGCGCCGCCTTATTTAATTTTGGAACTTACGGTATGCGTGAAAACATCGCTTTCTTCTCGCCTCGACAGTAGAACGTGTTAACATTTTAATTGCAACCGTCAGTCGTTCTTGTTATGACCCTTCTATAATTTTTTTACTTATTCAGGTCTGTAATATTCCTTGCTTTTTTTTTCGGAACGCATACCGGATATGGAGACAACGCGGCTGGGTGCAAGGCTAAAACGAAATAGGGAGCCTTCATGCGCGCTTTGCTTAAACAAAAAAGGTGTATTCGCGACTCCAGCGACCTATAGAGGGCGCCACCACCAAACAAACATGGCGGCTGGGTCCAGGTCGCGTCGGCTCGGCCGGGCCGCCTGAACGGGTGGCGCATTCAATTTAACAGAGTTTCTTTTGTTTAATGCCCAATTTTATAGGTATTTGAACTGAGACGGTTAAGTGTAGCCGGTGCACATAAACTTGCAGAGCATAGTTTTGTTTTCCCGGTGTTTTTTGTTCTTTTCATGTCAAACTTTCGTTTCGGAGATTTCGTTCAAAACCGAAACTATGGGCTCCGGAGAGACGGTAATAGACTCTAATCAGTTTTGATCATCTAAGGAAAGCGGCGATGACTACAGAATTGTTCCACTGAGGGTAATTTTCAGGTAACTCGCATGCCTCGACCGTGCGACTTATCTGTCTCTGAAATCGAGCTTTGAACGTATCCGCATTTAAGAAACGGCTCCAGTTGTCTGCTCGGTCAACAACACAGGCTGGAGGAAAATTACGAAAATTAAGCAAGCGCTTCTTGAACCAAGGAGCATGTTAACACGCTGGCGCCCCACGAAGCAGCTGATACTCGTATTTCAATTCAGGTTTTAGTACCAATCGTGAAGTCATTTTGCCGTACTATGTCCCACTAAAGCGATATTAGTATATTTTTCGGGTTGAAATATGAGCTTAGTTGACTAGCTGTTAGGTGAACTGCTGAATAAAAGTATATTTGACAGACAGAGAGATACTACTTAAACTTAGCCAAATGGTTCTAGCCGGTAGCACGGAGACGAATGCGGACAAACTGAAGAGAGTCTTCATCGGAGATTCACGCAGAACCTCTCTGCATTGAACTTGACTTCGAAACCTGAACGGAGAAAATTAGTATTTTTTCTGGCCGGTCAACCTGAGCAATGTAGACGTATATTGCTGCTGGCTTCCACGGGGGTATAATATAAATATTGGAGGCGCGATAGATCATAATGCCGTGACAGCTTCTAACTTTGCGAGACGCGTCCCCCACCTTTTGAAAACAGATAATTTCCCTCATTAATCATATGCAGCGAGCAGGTTTGCTGAATCAAGTAATTGCGAAATCAGCCCAACTCCTTCAGCGTGGTCCAAAGGCTTTTTCGGCGAAAAGCAGCCAAGATGAATAGCCAACGCACCGACCGGTGTGGGTGGCTCAAACTTGAAACTAATCGAACACAACCAAACTCAAGAAAAGCTATCCAACCTTCTCATTCAATTGACTGCAACATTGGTGTTCTCTCCAGTGAAACACCTCGTCTGTCGTCCTCAGTCCACTGTTGCACATCCTTATAAAGAAACCACTTATCAGTTATCATGTAGTCGTCACTTTGAATGTGATTCAAGACAGACAAGAAATCAAAACGCTTTTCCGTGATTCCTCCCCATTCAAGAAATCGAAATCACGCGACCGTGTGTTGTGGAGTAAACGGGCTTTCAAACATGTGATGGAAGGAAATAATCAACTGAGGCTTCACCACACTAATGAACACTCAGGCAAACTTAAGAAATTTTCGGACCTTCGTCAAATTACATTGTTCGCCACCGCGCCGACAACACATGTCCGCCGCGAAAGCCACCAGAGACGCGAAGGGGCGTGGAGCGACCTGGTCCGGCTGGTTCCCGGTTTTTCCGCTTGGTGGAGTCCGTTTCGCTGGAGTCGCGAATACACTTGGAGTGCGGAGGGGGGGGGGTGCTATATCCCCATAAGCCTCTCCTCTGGCTACGCCACTCCTAAATATTATATTGTCACGAATGACAATTGATCAGGCGATAATAACTGAAGTAAACTAAACGTTTAACAAGGCGAACATGTGCCCAAAACAAAAAAGGAAACAGAAGATAACAACAGAGCGTCGAGGGCGTCGAAGTCGGCGTGCGTAACAGCGGAATCGAACGCTGGGGCGAGACTGACTCGACAAGGTCGCGGGCGGCCTCTTATCTAGAGTGAGTCATTATCTCGAAGATTCGGCGGAGAAGGTTCGTGCGTAGCGCGCTCGGGGCGAGAATGAACGCGCACTTTATAGAACAACAAAAGCAGGGATAAACAAAGTTATGTCCGGAGCAAGAATAAATGAGGGCCTTCTACAAGTCCGTGACCCTGCACGCGGCAATATCATCTAGTTAATACAAATACAAACTAACCAGTAACATTTTCTTTTTTTAAACATTCGATTTCCCTCGGGTTTTGTGGTAAAATGTGCGCAAAGTGGCCTGCACGTCCAGTGAAATCAGCTGCTGAGAAAATAAAGGTAAAAGAAAATAGAACGAAATATGCAGGAATCTTTTCAAATTTTGCAGGCGAAATGTGCCTCAAATAGGGAATTTTTGTACCGAAGAAAAAGTAATTCTTGAGCGTGCTATGGAACGTCACTGTGTTCGAACTCTGAGCTGGTCTGACGTGTCTTGCTTTACCCGGTGAGCCCGTTCGGTCCCGGGCCCCGGCTTCGTGTCCCACGCGCCATGCAATGTCAGCGTTCCCATTTTCTCACAGGCCTTCCGAGGCGCTATCCTTGCCGTAGCTGTGCATGTCTCTCAACCCACCATTTCATAGTGACCATCCATGACCACTGCACGATAGAGAAGATATACAAGCCCGGCTCGCACTGATCTTGCATAGTTGATTGCAGTGACAACCTCCGATATTAGTTGTAGTCAGCTACCGCTTCCTGAAAAGACGTGCGAGATTCCAATGGCGCGGAGCCTGGACCATGGCAGTGCTCCGACAAGAGTAAGTTTCTCGTTCGTTGGAGGATCAGTTTTGCTAATTGTGCAGCAAAAAAGAAGTGGAATTAGTGTCCGAACAAAAGCAGCATGAATGCCGAACGCGGCAAAATCAGTTGGCATTTCCTGCGTGGTGGAATATTTGATTTACGTGCGAGCGTCTGTACCTTCCTTGTGGTGTTTCGAACTGGCCTCGATCGCGATGTTGGACCCTTTGACATGAATATTTCAACTATATTCACTGACAATGTCAACGGCAGGGAGGAGCTTCAGTTACCCCGCCTCCAGCACTAGCTTCCAGCCTTCGATAGGGCTACGCAAGGGGGAAAGCGCGGTACATCTATACATATTTTGCAAGTCCGACTCAAAGTGAGCTGCCATCTTGCTCAGTGTGGTGCGCTCTTGGGCGCGGCCATAATCCGAATACGACGCCTTAGCAAGGCTTCGTAATCGGATTATGACACGTCCACGCGCACCCCAGCCGAGCAAGATGGCAGCGCCCTGAAGCCGGACTTGCAAACCTGTATAGACCTTTCCAGCTGCAAATTAAATACAGTTGGAATGCTTGCTTTTTGTGTTCTATGGCGAATAGAATTTCTCGAGGTTTTTAAGAAAGCATTGTACTATTTTCTAAACAAAATCAAACAAATGAAGTCATTTTGTGAGTGTGTGCGTGACAGAACAAATGCAATTCGAATGTTTGTTTCCTTTTATGTTGATATTCCACTACGCCATACACTCAGCCGTGTTAATCTACAAAGGTCTTAACTGTGGGAAATATTTGACCACATAGGATAGCCATGAAATCTGACCGCATGAAATTCAATGAGTCTCACCAATCGAACAATATATCGTTCGTACCCCACGGTGCAGCGTTATCCGAACAGGATTTATTCGAGAAAGATCTCAAATAACTCAGCATATTCCAAATACAGTGTCGACGAGTCACTTCACGACGATCGGACGGAAATTTCGGAGATTATCTCGACGGAAACAACCCTTGAAAAACGTCGAACGGCCCCGCGTCGCGGGCTGCTTGGCGTTCGCTCTCTTCGTTTGTTTTCTGCGAAGGCTGAGCAGGCTACGAGCCGTGGTATTTCTTGGTTCTCAATGTGGAAGATAGCACTGAAAGGGTAAGCATCCTGAACAGGCAAAGAAAGTAAAATCTTTCAAGAAAAGCCGGCGAACTCCGAATGCACAACGAAGGTGGGGAGTCGCGCTGACCGGGTTTCCACAGCTCAGGCCGATGGGAGAATTGTCTGGCTGATGGGGTCGCCCTTGTAGCAAACTGGCGGCGGCCAGATAGCTATATACGCCAAGGAAAAGCACCGCATTTCGTTTTATTTAACCTCCCTTGCGAAACATGTATGCACGGTGATACATTGGCTGCAACTTGGCCGCCGTGACGGCCGAGTTGTAGCCAAGTGGAAACTTGTGTGCACGTGAGACATTCGACAAAGTTAGACACCCACAAATGAACAGAGACGTGTAATTGTTTCGTGTTTTTCGTGCACGGAAGAGCATGTGCCAACACAATAACGCTTCGTCAACTGCAAGTCGTTGCCGTGAGTGTTCGGGCTGGCCAAAGCGTAACTATGCTAAGCCTGTCGGACGTAGTTAAAGGAGGGCGTGAGAGAAATTGTGCCACCCGTTCTCGATCGTACCCTGGAAAAAGCGAGCGGTGCATTTTCGACGATGTGCAGAGATATTGTGATTGTGACAAAGTCGTCGCAGTGTGTACAATCGCGCCGCTCGTTCACAGCAACAAAAAAAATAGAACAAGCAGCGAGTTTTTGGCGAGTGGAGATATTTTGATTGTGAGAATGTCTACCTGCCGCTTGAATGATGTATTCAGCCGGCAATGGCCAGCAGAAGTCGGCATTTTAGGCCGCCCTCACTCACCCTCACCCTCACAGCCACACTCACCGTAGCCCCTCACTCACCCTTACCCTCACAGTCACACTCACCTTCAGCCCTTCACTCACCGTCACGCACTCATGGCCTTCACGCCCCTCATGCACTCGCCGCCGTCACGGCCCTGATGCACTCATGCCCCTCACGCACTCACAGCCCTCGGCCCTCACAGTCCTCACTCACCCTCACAGATAAATTTTTGGGGTTCAGAAACTCACTCACCCGCACCTGATTTGTGAAGATGAGGGTGAGACAGGGCTCTCATAAGTGACGTTTGCCGAGGTATGCCGCCAACCAGCAAAACACCGCCTCAGCGGCACCTCGCTGTCTAAAGCGGCGAGCGAGTGAGCTCACGACCACTCCGACCCAGTTTCCTTTTCTCTCTCAAACGTAACGAAGAGAACGACCAACCTAACGCTCATTGCGCAAACCGCGCCATCAAATAGCGCTTAGCAGCGAGCCGTAGCTCGCATTAACTCCTCCTTTCTCACCTGTTATCCAATAATCGAACCTCACCAAGCATCCGCGCAGCGAAATTATTGCGAGGCGAGCGTCGACCCCATTTCCCGGGGGATGCCACGAGAGGTCACTATATCCGCTGCGACCCCTCATGAATTTTCTTCGCCTTCAAGTGAAATCAGGCCTTGCAGAGAACTTATCATCTCGCACAAGCCCCACACGCAAACGCAAGCGCTTCATTTGAGCTCAGATACCTCACGAACTGATACTCCTCACCGCCCTCACGGCACTAACGCTCCTCACGCACTCACGGTCCTCACGCCACTCACGTACTCATAACCCTCGCGCACTCACCGCCCTCACGCCCCTCACCACCTTCAATAGCCTCACACCCCCTACCACCCTTACGCCCCCTCACGCACCAATACCCCTCGCGCGCTCACGGGCCTCACACCCCCCACGACCAACACCCCACGGCCCTCACGCACTCATGCCCCTCACGCTTTCACCACCCTCACGCCCCTCACGCACTCACGGTATTCACACCCTCACGACCTCACGATCCTCACTCACCCCACACTCCATGAATTTCCGTGGTTCAGAAACTCACTCAACGTCACCTGTGAAGATGGGGGTGAGTGAGGGCCCTCAAGAGTGAGATTTGCCGAGGTATGATAGCCAGGCGGCGCCACGAGAGTGCTGCATTCAGTGCCACAAGCGGAGGCGTGTGTGTTTAAAGAGGTGTCCAAGCAGGACACTACAAAACGCACGACTCCGGCAAATCGTGAAAATAGAAGCGGACGCTTCAATTTTGACGATTTCTTGCAGGAGTCGATCTTTGTGGTCAAGCCAAAATCACGACTTTTCTGCTCGCCTTCTCCACTTTCTTTAACGTCGGTGCTCGTCAGATTTGACGTCACAAGCCACCTGCGTCTGGCTGACCTTGCCAACGACCTCGCGTACCTCACCTTCGTGCCGTTCCCTTTCCCGTTTTCGAGACTTGAAAAACGGCGGAAGCCTTGAGCGATTGATTGACAGCCAACAGAGCATGTGAGTGGCTCCTCCGGACCCACGTG
Source organism: Ixodes ricinus (assembly GCA_037355805.1). Lineage (NCBI taxonomy): Eukaryota > Metazoa > Arthropoda > Arachnida > Ixodida > Ixodidae > Ixodes > Ixodes ricinus. The sequence continues at coordinate 11,325 of JAZHYW010015636.1, forward strand.
ATGAGCAGAGCAAGGCCGCCGTGGAGGAAGCGAGGGGGAGATCTGACGGGGGAAGTTTCCCCCCGGCAGATTTGACAGGGGAAATTTTCCCCCGACGGCCGGAAGTGGAGCGCCGCACGATTTGCCGGAGTCGTGCGTTTTGTAGTATCCGTGGCGAGTTGCGGCGACCCTGATTTTAGCACTCCCCGTGTGCACGTGCGTACCATGTCCCCGGGTCGTTTATGCGGTTTTAAGGCCATCGGGAGCCTTGATAAGTCGGAACGCCTAGACTATGTTCTACAGTTGTCATTTGGACACCAGTTTGAGCTGTCTTCAACACTAGTATAAAATGTGGGTAATTACAACCACACTCTGCATGCCGGAAAACAGTACGCACATTGCAATGGCTGTGATGTGATAGGCAAGCCTGGTGTAAAAAAGGTGATAGGCAACAAAGTGTACGTGTGAGAAGGATATCTAGGCTTCTCATGAGTTTTCTAGAAAGACAAATACTAGTGCATCCTGCTTTCTGCACACCGTCACATTTGTTACCAGACTCGGCATTCAATTTGGTTGCACCAACAAAACAAAACTTTATGCGCTACGGAAATCCACTATTTGAGAACTCGCAGGTTTGGTAGGTTTTGGTTGCGACCGCGTGTACTGAACGGCTATCCACGCGTAAAACTATACGAGTGCCGGAACGGGCCGACAGGCTTCTCGCCTGAAGGCTTGATCGCTGATCTCGACGTCACAGTGAGAATTCTCCTGATGTCCTACCGTGCGTACTCAAGCTGTCACCGAGTAGCGCAGCTTTGTCAGACCACTTTCCAAGCCTGCAAATATATTTCCGGTCTCTTCAACAATTGATGCAAAATTCACTTGATGCGTCGCATTGCAGTAATCCACTTCTGTCACCGTGTCGCTTCCTAAGATCTCGAACGGAAGCGGTAAAGTATATATGACACTTGAGTCACCTTCGCGACTGCGGCAGTCTTTCACGCAGCAGTAGCGACGTTTATTTTTGGGGGGAACTCTAGGAGTAGGCGAGATGTCACAGGAACTCGGTGAGGAGAGACGTGAAGCTGGGACTTACTAACAAAAAAGGTTCCAAAAAAGGTTCACGCCGTTCCGAAGTGCCACGTTCACACGTGGCTTCTACATGCGCGCACCCGCAGTCCCGCGACCCGAGCCGTCCTGGCCTACCCAATGTTTTATTTTGCATCCGCTAGATGCCGCAACGTGTAGCGCCAAACTAAGGTTGCATTGTCGGTTGCCTATTAACGTGGATGCAGTTGCGGACACGGACGTTAAAAAGCTATTCTAGATTCTAGAACCCGGGCGATAAAGTAAGAAAGCTAGTTTCACATCCGAGTTGCTGCGATCACGCGACACTCCTGGGGACATAATCCTGTTGTAATAGTTCTGTTTGGGCAGAAACACACACGCGCTGTTGTGCTTGACAGCGAGTGTGAGTATGACATCGAAAGGATAGTACGAGTGGCTTCATGCTGTTTCCCTTCTTGCTTTAATCGTGTCACGGACAGACGTTTTATTGCATGCTGAAAAGAAAAGGCTGGCTCTCCTTCTTCGAAATTGATGTGGAACCGAATCCCTAGGCCCCGCGCTGACAAACTCTCAAAATTTTACGTTTTTTTCTTGCTTTTTTTTAGTTTGCTTTGTGTTTTGGCTGGAGTTTGTCAGGACTCTTGCCATGGGCGTACCAACCGGGGGGCAAGGGGGGCGCTTGCCCCCCCCCCCCCAGCTCTCAGAATGCGGGGGCAAGGCATGTGTCTCCTCCCCCCCCCCTGAAACAGCCGCCCCTGGGCAGGACAAACACTGTCCGGCGGCGCCCAAGGGACACCAGGGCACCACCCCCAGCCCGAGGTGTGTGTGTGTGTGTGTGGGGGGGGGGCCTTGGTTTGCCTCTTTACTCAAAAACAAGTTGGTACTCTCCTTTCTATCGCGTAAAGTTATGGCGCGCAAATTGGAAGCGGATCCGCGAACGCAAAGCGGATCCGCGCGTTCTCAACCGCAAGGCGGCTGGGATCGAGCGGTTGGAGCGCGTTTTTGCCAACCGCTTCGGGACCGATTTTTCCCAGCCGCTTTCACGAACCGCAAAGCGGCAACCAATCACAACGCGACGCTGACGTGACGTCAGTGACTTTTGAAACAAGATGGCACATGTCGCTGGTGAGGCGACCAAGGCGCTGTAGTCCTAGCGTTACAGCAGACAAATCAACGGAGAAACGTGATGTTCACGTCCATCACTTAAACCCGCCGCGAAAAGAATTCACTCGTAATTTTAACGGGCTTCGCACCTGGTGATTCCGTTTGGTCAAGAGTTTGTTTATTATTCCGGGTGCTACAGCCCGAAGCTCACTGCCTTGTTAGTCTCTGTCCGTACTACGTAGAACGTCGGAACCCGCCCCTGATCGACCAAAACGTCAGCTTTTCTACCCACGATAGTCGCGTGAACTATTGAAAGCTTTCGACACCGTGCATGACCAAAACGAAGGCCGATAGAGACGTCGTGAGCCTGATTGCGTAGCCAACGCACTACCGCAGAGCGAGCAGGAGTGCGTTGGCTACGCTCCGCGGCAGCGGTATTGCGTTGACTCCGCTCCGCGGTAGCCAACGCACTACCACGGAGCGGAGCTCGACCTGTAACGTTTACTGCTGACAAAAAACATAAAGGAAACATACTCAAGGAATGAAGTGTACGTTCCAGACGATGCAGAGGTAATCGATGCGGCGTTTATTTGAGCTTAATGTCAAACAAATAGTGCACTCGATCGACGTGCGAGTGACGAGAAGAAAGTCCGCCATGAATGACGCCACGACCGGCTAGCACCGAACACATTCCCCCGCACGGGAACCGGCCCACTCGTCACAATCCCACTTGTCACCGGAAAACTCGTCACAGGAAAACTGGTCACACCGGCCCTCTCGTACGATGTCTTTTCGTTACAGGAACACTCGTCAAGGGGGCGATTCGTCACCGGAACACTGGCTGCAAGTTTGACTCCGTATCAGAAAGAATACGTTTGACCTTGTTTTACAGAAATGAACTAGGGTCCAGTGTCCTCGTGTAGAAAACGTTTCTCTCTTTTTTTTTTGTTACTTTGCCTTGTTTACACAAGGGGAAAGGGTCCAGTACCCGCGTGTAACAAACGAAGCCTGACCTGCACTTCTTTAGAACGGGAATAGCCATGCTTAGACTAATCATGCTTTGTCTAACATAAAAACTTCGAACCCCGATTTTAACCAGTTCCACCTGGAAGAGAACTGGCCCGTGAACGCGGGTTATAGAAAAACTGCACTCAGTACAAATTTCACGTCTTGCTAGGGGCACGGAGAGTATGGAAGTAACGAAAACTCAGCGTGGGGCTCCGTTCTACTCTACGAGGGGTTTTCCTATACAGTTAGCAGAATATACGGTGCTGGTATTTACTGGGTATGTCGCAATCGTACTATCTTCAAAGCAAAGATAACTACTGACGAGTCCATTAGGGTTGTAGTGGCCGTAACTGGGACTCACACTCATGCTGGGGATCCAACTGAAACCAACGTACTGAAAGTCCGTCAGGGTATGACGAGAAAGGCAGGTAAGATATATTGTCTTTTGTGAAGTGGCAGTGTAGTTTATAAACTGTTTTCTTGTGTGCTTTTTATTGCAGAAAATGGAAGTAACCCACCACATCGGATCCTACTTGATGCCGCCGCTACTGTCAGTGAGCATACGGCTTCCCAGATGCCTTCGCCAAGATCGCTGAAACGTACCATTCTAAAGCAAACAAAAGTAAGCCAAAGTCCATACGTTCTCCCGAAACTGCGAGAAGACATAATTCTACCAGACGAGTATAAGGCAATTCAAGTTCTGTACCATAAATTCCTATTGAACTACCCATGCAGTTCATCAATTCAGAGCAAAACGTTTTATATCTTTTCCAGGTGTCGGGGCTAAACGACGAGCCCTTTCTTGCTCATGACAGCAGTTCTGGAGACAAGGACCGTCTTCTGGTTTTCGACACACGGAAAAATGTTGAGCGCCTTTCCACTACGAGGGCATGGTCCACCGACGGGACTTTCAAGGTGACGCCGTCGCTATTCTACCAGGTGTACACGGTGCACGGTCTGTACCATGGTGCTGTTATGCGGCTTTTGTACGCTTTGGTTCCGAACAAGTAGGAACCTACCGGCGGTAAGCTTCATTGTGCATATGGCATGGTTCCAGTTTTCGTATGTCGCAAACTGTAGCACCACTTTAATTTTGTTTTCAAATTTCTTTCGGTGAGCTCCGGCTTCATGCCAAGTGTGGAAGTCGAGGTAATCTACTGCGACTTTGAGGCGGCCGTGATTGCAGCGTTTCGCAGGCATTTTTCTCAAGCGAGGGCTCAAGGATGTTTCTTTTATGTGTGCCAATCGATGTACCGGCAGCTGTGCAAGTTGGGCATGCAAGCGCGCTACTGCCAAGAAGAAAATTTTTCTGTTGAGGTAATTACGTCCTATTCTTTAAGCTTAAAAGTAAGCCGTAATCATATTGAAGCTCTAATAGTTTATTCAACTTACCATGTCACGAAGCCTCTTCGAAAAATTCGTTCCTCTTTTAGAAAGTCATATGATGTAGCATATCACAAATTCGTAGTATTACCAGCCCGATCTTAACGCCGAATTTTTCATTTGTTTATTAGTACTTCTACGCGTTCTCATTAGTTATTTTATCATTACTTACGGGGGCTTGAGCACCCGCTGACATTTTCCAGGGGGTGCTGGGCAATCATGATGAGCCCCCGTGCATTGGCTCTAAGCGTACTGTCTGTACAATGCCTGCACACCCTCCCCCTCCCTTCCGTGTTCACCGTTGTTGCTCAGCTCCGCCAAGCCACGTACTTGGCTATATGCAAGCACCCTTGTGGTGACCATTCCGGACGACCTACCTCTCACCTTACCCGAGCGCTCCTTGCTCTCCAAAGGTCTTTCTTTCGTTCCTAACCTCCAAAGGACTCCTAACCCTTTCACTATTCGCGCTGCATCCAAGCAGTTCTTCCGACGCCTTCTTCTAGATGCTCACTTCTCTAAAGAACCTTCTGCCGCTGGGTTTACACGCAGCATTTTCGAAATTATCAACCCCAAGCCTAATATCTGGACTCCCACAGCGTCGAAGCACCCTGAGACAGACAATTGCATCCGCGCCTGCCGCCACATCCTTCAACAGTCATCTTCGTCTCTGGTGTCCTTCGCTCGCAACATCAACCGTGTCACTGTCGCCCCCGCCTGGAGGTTAGAGGCGCGATTCCCCTTGACGGTTCGCCCGCCGGCCCTCTACAACGACAGAGAACAATATTTATTTTTGTTGAGGCCGGTCAGCCCGCGCGGTTGGCACGTGTGCCCAAGTCGGGGAAGAACGGAATGAGCTCAGGCGGACACATATAGATTGAACACTGAACAATATATTTACTTAAAAAAACAAAATAGAAATATAAATTCCAAGGTTTGGCACAAAGGCAAACAATACACAACAAAAGAAAACCCCAAAGCTCCACACGGAGATTCAACCAAAAGAAACAATAAAGTAAACGGTTGGCGCGCTACAGCAATACAAAATTAAGACAATGAAATCAAGCAACCAAAACCACGGACGGAGAGCAAGTCAAAATAAAACGTCCGCAAAAGTAAAGTCCGAAGTGTACGGACGGGTCTCACTTAAATTTGGTGTCGAAGGGTGTCGTCGGGCTCTCGGCGGTGGTGAGCTGACAGGAAGACGGCGGCGGTGACGATGAAGAAGACTCAGAAGATATCGCGTTGCCGGGCCGCCATTCCCGCCGACTTCACCCCGCAACCACGAACGTCTTGCCCCTTTGAAGACCCAAAAGCTCTGCCCTCGACTCTCCACGAAAAACCGTCCCGACCGTGGCGGCGTATTTCCCGCCTATCTCGGCGCCGAATGCACCGCCGAAGGAAAGCAAAGAAAAAGCAAACAAAACAAGGTTTCGTCTTCCCGTTTCCGGTCGCCGCAACCCCAGGTGGCTCACCGGAAAAGCAAGTCGCCGCAACCCGAGCCCATCGGCAGGTCGCCGCAACCCGAGGCGGCCCACCGAACACGGCAAGCAGCACAAAAAGACAAAGAAAAAAAAGATCGCGGGAGAGTCGGCCGGCGCCAGAGTTTGTGACACTGCCCCCTCTCTAAGAATATTATGCAATAATATTGGGTTCAGCACAAACAATGGGGACGCACGAAAAGAAAAGTAATAAAAAATATTAAAAACCTTCACGTAAAACACTTTCACTTTCAATCTACAGAGCACGAAGTCTTGTCTCCTGTAGGCTGGCCTTTAGGTGCTCGAAGACTCGATGGGCACCATCGGAGCGACAGGTTCCGGCCAGTCCACGATCGTACTTGAAAGGACTTGAACACAGCACACACCACGCACAGTCGATGGGCTCACAACAGTCCACCTCGACGAAAGAAGTTTGTGATTGTCCACACACAAAACCGCGGCAACTAAGTAAGGCAATTAATACTTCTCAACCCTTTTTCCACGCGTAACATTCGCGCAACGTACATATACAGGTCACTATGTTAAAGCAGTAAAACTTGTACTGAATTCTAGACAGTAGACGAAGGCTAGAAAAATGGAAACCGGCCGCAGAACCAATGAAAAAGAAAAACGCTGCGGCATGTAAACTCGGTTACATATCTAGTCAATCCGGCTCATGTAGTCGGCCCCCACATTCTCACTTCCCTTAATATACTCAACGCGGAAGTCGTACACCTGGAGTCTGAGACTCCAACGGAGAACTCGGCAGTTAGCTGACTGGGATTCTTTAATGAACCTTAAAGGCTGGTGATCCGTCTGGACCAGGAACCTCCTCCCGTAGAGAAAGGCTTGAAACTTTTCTATCCCCCAAACCAGAGCCAATGCTTCTTTCTCTATCGTCGAGTACGCAACCTCGCGAGGAAGCAATTTGCGGCTAGCATACGCCACGGGGTGCAGCACTTCACCGTGCCTCTGAAGAAGAACGGCGCCTATCCCTCGGTCGGACGCATCTGTCTGCAGAATAAAGCTTTTCTCAAAATCGGGCAGCTTCAAGATGGGTGCATTTGCCAACCGCTGCTTGAGGCGCACAAACGCGTTCTCGTGCTCGGAGGTCCAGCTTACGGTTCCGGGCTGGCCTTTCCTTGTAAGGTCGGAAAGGACGGCCGTCTCGGCCGCGTAGTTGGCAATAAAGTCTCTATAATAACCCGTGAGCCCCAAGAATGACCGGACCTGCCTCTTTGTGGTCGGACGCGGCGCGTCTTGAATCCTTTGAAGGGTCTTAGGGAGTGGTGACTTCTCGCCTTCCCTGATCATGTGACCCAAAAAGGCGACCTCCTGCATCCCCACTTCACACTTGAGCGGCTTTACAGTTAGGCCGTCATTTCGGATACGTGTGAAAACCTCGCGAAGGGTTTCACAGTGCTGTTCCCAGGTCGTGCTCGCTATGAGCACGTCGTCATAATAACAGGCGACGTCGGGCACGCCGGAAAGGATCGTCCGCATCAATCTAGTAAAAATGGCGGGTGCAGTCTTGATGCCGAAGGGCATGTAGCGGAACTGATAATGTCCGGTGTCAGTTGAAAAAGCAGTCAGTGGCTTGGAGTCCTCCGACAGCGGCACCTGCCAGAACCCTTTCGCGAAATCCAACTTCGTAAAAAATCGCTTGTGGCCGACTGCTGCCAGCAGATCATCAGAGCGAGGCATTGGTTCCGCGTCGTCCACAAGACACTCATTAAGCTTGCGAAAATCAATACAGACTCTGTGCGTTCCGTCCGACTTCTGCACGGCGAGCAGCGGGGAGTTGTGTGCGGATACTGATCGCTCGGCGATGCCCAGTCGTAGCATGTCAGACACTTCTTGGTCGACGACTTCCTTGACGGCAAAAGGCAGCGGGTACTGTTTCACATAAACCGGCAACTCGGTACGCATGTCCAGTTTGCACTCTGCCGATCCGGTCGTCCCCGGCAGGTCCGAAAAATAACCTCGAACTCCCGGAGGAGCTCCCGTGCCTCCGCCATCTGACCCTCCGTCAAATTCGAGCCGATTGCCACGTCACGAGAGAACTGCGTCTGGTACGGCGGTGGCAACGTAATATCGCTCGAGTCACCTTCCTCTGAAGGGAGGACAGCGCTTGCTCCGGCCACGCTGGCGCTCGTCGCTCTTTCCCGGTACTTTTTCAGCATATTGATGTGAAACGTCTTTGTGGAGTGGCCCAAATCTACGCCGTAGTCCACGTCACCCCTTCTATCGACGACGGTAAACGGCCCCCTCCACTGCATGAGCAGCTTGTTATGGTCAGTTGGCAACAGTATAAGTACCTGCTCTCCCGGCTTCAGGGAGCGTTTTCGGCTTTTCAGATTGTAATAGCGGCCATACCGCTCCCCGGCCTTTTCCAGCTCCTCGTGAGCAAGCCTGCAGGTGTGCTCCAGCCGCTCACGGAGAGCAAGCACATACTCGTAGGTCGTCCTCGTCTCACTTGGGATTTCCGAATTCGTCCACAGCTCTCTAAGAACGGAGAGGGGTCCCCGGACGCTCCTCCCGTACAGCAACTCAAATGGCGCAAAACCCAGGCTCTCCTGCGGTACTTCGCGGTAAGCAAAGAGAAGCGGCGCCAGGTACCGATCCCAATCATTCGGTTTTTCGCGACACATACGTTTTAGCATCTGTTTGAGCGTACCATTGAAACGCTCCACCAACCCGTTAGCCATAGGGTGGTAGGGGGCGGTGTGGAGCTGCTTCACTGATAGCAGCCGGCTCACCTCCTTCATCACCTCGGATGTGAAATTGGTGCCCCGGTCGCTCAAGACCTCTCTCGGCACGCCGACGCGGGAAAACATCTGGACAAGCGCCTCGGCCACCCTCTCAGTCTCGATGCTCGGGAGCGCCACCGCATCCGGGCATCGCGTCGCGTAGTCGATCATTGTTAGAATATATCGGTTCCCCTGAGCTGACCTGGGGTTCAGTGGCCCCACAATGTCGATCGCCACTTTCTGAAAAGGGGTGTCAATTATCGGCACCTTCACCAAAGGCGCCTTCCTTGTGTGGCCCTTCGGAGTTGTCCGCTGGCACGTGTCGCACGAGGCAACATACCGCTTAGCGTCAGCCTGCATTGCCGGCCAAAAGAACTCTGCCCGCATTTTCAGCAACGTTCTTCTTGTTCCCTGGTGGCCGCCCATTATCCCGTCATGTGCGAGCTCCAAAACCGCATTACGGTATCTCTTCGGTACCACCACTTGCACGAATTCGCCTCCAAACTTTGACGTATACTTTCGGGTGAGCACGCCACCATGCATGAAAAAAGTATGGCTGTCGCCTTTCCTACCGCCACACGCTTGATCCAACTTCTCAAAGCAGACCGTAAGGGTCGGGTCCTTCCCTTGCTCCTCGATCAGCTCCTCGCGGCTTATTCCCGGCAGTTCTCTGTTCACCTTGAGTCCCCGGAATGGCGCCTTGTCGCGACTTTGGGCCCTCGTGACCACTGGACTCGCCTGTGACGAACTGGAATCGGGTGCGCCGCTGCCGCCCTGTTCCTCCGAAACCGCAGTCTCTCTCTCACAACCGTCTTTTTTTCTGGAATCTCACGATCCCTGACCAGAGGCGGTGCCGCGGGTGCAGTCTCGGCGCTCCAGTTTGGATCCGGATCGTCGGCACGCCTTACACCCTCGACATTCCCCAAAATGAGATCGTAAATCGGGTCGTCCATACATTTGGCCCGCAGACGGCCCTTGAAATAAGGGGTGTCGACGACAACCCACGCCTCCGGCAGCATCAAAACGGAGCGGTCCAGAAGGTAGATAAGCGATTTCGTCCCCGTTAAGTTTTCGTCGTGAACCAGGCCGCGTCGCACAATGACGGTGTTACAGCCTGTGTCCCTAAGGACGCGGGCTCTTTCGCCCTCCACCAAGCCAGTCACCACGGGAAGTCCCTCACTCATTTCGAGGTCTTTACGTGCTAAACCCGTATTAACCACGGGGACCTTCTCTCCATTCCTGAGCTCCACGTACCCCTCCTCAATACACGCAGAGGCCGATCCTCTGGCTGTCTCTTTAGGTTTTGTCGAATCCCCCTGCCAGCATTTCCAACTTAGGTGGCCAGTCTTCCCGCATTTAAAACAGCGCCTTTGTTGCGGACTCTGGTTAGACGCAGCAGCCCGGCAGTTTTCGGCGACATGACCAGGGCGCGAGCATAGAAAACATCTCTTGGCTTCGAAGCCCCTGGCCGTGAACATCTGGTTAGGAGCACCCGGCTTTTCATTAGCTCTCGGGGAGACTGTCTCCGTCTTTTCCTTCGAAGCGGCGCGTTTCGCAAAGTTGGCCCACCCGTGGGCTTCCACATACTGTTCTGCCCTTGCCACCATGTCGGCCAAACGGGCATCCTCCTTCTCACGGAGAAATAGCTCCAAAGGAGTGGCGCAGTTGGCCAAAAATCGTTCCTTTAGAAAAAGGTCAAAAAGTGCCTCGTAGTCCTTCGTTGTCTTTGACAACTCAACCCAACGGTCCAAAAATTGCGGAGACGAGTGCAGTATTGAGAGCAAGTTTCTCCGTTCATTGGCGCGGCGCTCCGGAACTTCTCGCGGAAGCCCTCTCCTGTCATACGAAATCGGAGCATGAGCGCCTGCCGCAACTTGTCATAGTCTGTGCACTCCGGTGTCGGCATCCGGCTAGACACACTTAAGGCCTCGCCACTCAAGCAAAGGCTCAGGGCCGTAGCCCACTGTTCTCGCGGCCACTTCTGGCCTTCAGCAACGCGCTCAAACCGCAGCAAATAAGCATCTAAATCATCCTTCTGCTCATTGAACGGCGGCATCAATTTATGGGGCGCAACTACGCCCGCTCGGGTCGTATGGCCTCCTGATCCAGCTGTACTTGTGACACTCTGACCTGTGCTGTCCCGCTCTCGTTGCAACAAAAGTAATTCCTTCTCACTTTCCATTTCCAGCAATCTTAGCCTTGTTTCCTCTTCCTTTCTATGCAGCTGCTGCTCAGCCTCCTCCTTGCGCCGAACGCGCTCTGCGTTGCGCTCTTCCCTGCGTTGCGCTCTCTCCCTCTCAACCCATGCAAACAATTCCTTGCCCTCTAAACCAAACTGTTTCCCCTGTTCAATCAACTTCTCAACCTCCGAATCCGCCATCGCTCAAAAACAAAATAATCGTAGCACCCTACTCTACTTGAACGTTAAGAGCTCAGTCCGTCCACCCAAACTGGGCACTTGGCCGACCGGTCCTGTCGCGGACGCCAGTTATTGTCACTGTCGCCCCCGCCTGGAGGTTAGAGGCGCGATTCCCCCTTGACGGTTCGCCCGCCGGCCCTCTACAACGACAGAGAACAATATTTATTTTTGTTGAGGCCGGTCAGCCCGCGCGGTTGGCACGTGTGCCCAAGTCGGGGAAGAACGGAATGAGCTCAGGCGGACACATATAGATTGAACACTGAACAATATATTTACTTAAAAAAAACAAAATAGAAATATAAATTCCAAGGTTTGGCACAAAGGCAAACAATACACAACAAAAGAAAACCCCAAAGCTCCACACGGAGATTCAACCAAAAGAAACAATAAAGTAAACGGTTGGCGCGCTACAGCAATACAAAATTAAGACAATGAAATCAAGCAACCAAAACCACGGACGGAGAGCAAGTCAAAATAAAACGTCCGCAAAAGTAAAGTCCGAAGTGTACGGACGGGTCTCACTTAAATTTGGTGTCGAAGGGTGTCGTCGGGCTCTCGGCGGTGGTGAGCTGACAGGAAGACGGCGGCGGTGACGATGAAGAAGACTCAGAAGATATCGCGTTGCCGGGCCGCCATTCCCGCCGACTTCACCCCGCAACCACGAACGTCTTGCCCCTTTGAAGACCCAAAAGCTCTGCCCTCGACTCTCCACGAAAAACCGTCCCGACCGTGGCGGCGTATTTCCCGCCTATCTCGGCGCCGAATGCACCGCCGAAGGAAAGCAAAGAAAAAGCAAACAAAACAAGGTTTCGTCTTCCCGTTTCCGGTCGCCGCAACCCCAGGTGGCTCACCGGAAAAGCAAGTCGCCGCAACCCGAGCCCATCGGCAGGTCGCCGCAACCCGAGGCGGCCCACCGAACACGGCAAGCAGCACAAAAAGACAAAGAAAAAAAGATCGCGGGAGAGTCGGCCGGCGCCAGAGTTTGTGACAAACCGTGAACAAGAAACTGCCCTCCGCTCCCTTCAAAAACGTAACGACATAGTGATCAAACCGGCCGATTAAGGTGGTGCGATAGTAGTCTGGCGAAAAGACCTATACAGGGAGGAAGCCCATCGCCAACTTTCTGTTTCCAGCTTCTACGAACCCCTTCCGTCTGACCCCACCGACCAGTACCAAGAATTAATTAAATCCACAATTGAACATGCTATTGACACTAGCGCGCTGCCTTCTCCCGCCCGCCGCCTTATTGTGAATCATCCACAGCTCTCATCTTTCTATCTTCTGCCGAAAATTCACAAGGTCGGCATCCCCGGTCGCCCCATTGTTTCTGCAATCTCTTGCCCTACTGCCTACATATCCGCTTTTGTGGACTCTATCCTGCAGCCTATCGTCCCGACTTTGCCTAGCTATATAAAAAACACCACGCATCTCCTCCGACAACTTCGTGCATTCACGACTCAACTCCGACACCGTTCTCTTCATCATGGATGTTACCTCCCTATACACTGTCATTCCCCACTAGGACGGCCTTCTGGCACAGCAACATTTTCTTGATCCGGAGACAAAATCTGGACCCTCCCTCTCACATCATTATCCGCCTTGCAGAGCTGGTGCTAAGCCTTAACGCCTTCCAGTTCGACGGCTCTTCTTCCGTCAGAAATGTGGGGCTGCAATGGGCACAACCCTTACAAAAACAGGTCTCAACATTCTTTTTAATTTTTTTAGACTTCTTATTGACTTTCCGGGATCCTATTGAATTCCTTTTTAAACGCACTTTGTTTTGATTATTGTCCAAAAGCTTTCAAAAGAGAAAAATACAGATTTTTTTTCTGTAGACTTATTTATAAAAAAATTAAAAAGAAGTTGTAATGATGTTTTTCTGTAGGTTATTTTCTTAAGAAATTCAAAAGGAAAAAAGATTTTGTTTTGTAGACTTATTTATAAAAATTAAAAAGAAGTTGTAACGACGTTTTTTTTTCTAGGTTATTTTCTAAAAAAAGAAAAGCTTATTGACATAATTTCTTTATATACATTTATAAAAAAATTTTTTATTATTTTATATGGCTCGCGGTCTTGTGCGGTCCGGCAAGGCGACGATGGACATATGGTTCCCATAAACCCTATAAAAATCTTTTTTGACTTTTTATTGAATATGTGTTGACTTCTTGTTCACTCTGATTACTTTTGACTTTAACTTCCTGTTAACATGGTCAACAGAAAGTTTGTTGATTTTGTGTTAAAACTTTCTGATTATTTTCTTCGCCCGACGTCAAAAGGAAAAGCTGTTGACTTTCTGTTAACTCTACGTTGATCTTTTCTGCTGACCGCCTGTTGAAAGTGTCATAAGAAATACTGCAGACGTTCTGTTTACTTCCTGTTGAAAATATTCAGTTGACTTTCTGTGAAGCCAGTGTCAATAGAAACGCTACAGACTTTCTGCTGAACATGGTACATATTGACTCAAATGTCAAAAGTCACTAAGTTTCGCAATAGTCTCTGACAAGTTGAGAACCGTAGGGAGGAGCTTTCAGTTCTTCCTGCCTCCAGCGCGAGCCTTCTATCCTTGACAACGCTTCGACGTCTCGCCCTCGAGCTCGAGCGCGCAGTCAAAGCATGACGGAAGGCATGGGCGCGTGCTGGAGGCCAGGCGTCTCGAAAAACACGCCCTGCCATTCTCACTTTGTAGGTGACTATCGTGACTTTATTGACCCAATTAAACTAGTCAACTAGTAAAGTAAAGCAAAGATAACTATTTTAAAGTGGAGCAACCGCCTTGACTGGCTTCCTCCTGAGTGGTGCTATGCAGAGAAGCGATAACCTTTGTTCTAGGAGCCGTTTTGTGGATGTTGTTTTAGCGACTACGCGGAATGATTATTAGTTGTACCAATGCTTTTAGTAAGAGATAGAGTCCACGAACTCTCGAAACACTGTGTCCCTTTCACAGACTTTCGAGAAGGAGATAGGACACTTGGAACCTTAGTAAGGACTGAGGTGGTCACCGGCCAAATGATTACCTTCAATATGTAGGCTATATAAGGCTCTGGAGCAGTGATGGGACTGTGCTTCTGGTGTTGAGTGTTTCATGATGTTTGTGTTTGTTTCAAAGCTAATTTAGTGGGATGTGTATACCAAGGACACTATTTCCAACAGAACTCAAAATATGTATTAAAATAACTGAGTGCCTTTTAACGTCAATCTGCGGTCCCGTCGCAAAGAATTCAACAAAATTTAAGTGAAGAAGGAATTCTATAAAATGTATGTAAGATAGGAATTCTAAAAAATTTAAGTGGCCAATTTTAACTAGGAGTTAAATAGGTTGTCAAAATAAAGTCTATAAAACATCAAAACATTTTAAAAAGAAATTGCAATATGATTCTAGAAAATTTTCAAACAGAAATTCAAAAGAATTTAACTACAGATTTTTGTAAGGGAAGGATGGGCCCTTCTTTCGCTAACCTCTTTGTGGGGTATGTGGAAATGGCCCTCTTTGATTCCCTCCCCAATCCGCACCCCGATTTCTACGGCCGCTACATCGACGACATTTTTGGCTTTGGATCCCCCAGCACCGTCGCCAAATTCACTCAGAGCCTCTCGGAAGCGCACCCTTCTCTAAAATTCACATCATCAGTCTCCCAATCTGTGACTTTCCTGGACCTCCGTATATCAGTGGAAAAGGGCCTCTTCGAAACCTCCGTCCATTATAAACCCACTGACTCCCACAGCTACCTGCTCTACTCCTCCTGCCACCCTCGATCTCAAAAAGACTCCATTCCATTCTCACAGTTCCTCCGCCTGCGGCGCATATGCAGCAACTTTGTTGACTTTCAAAACAAAGTGACCGAAATGATTTCTTTCTTCGTCGAGCGGGGCTACCCTCTCCATTTGCTCGAGAGAGCTAAACGACGGGTCTTCGGCATTTCCAGACATGACGCCCTTTTCGGAAACCCCGTCCTGAAGACAAAAAGAACCCCTTCATAGTTACGTACCACCCTAAAGTCCCAAAACTAGCACATAAACTCCTCTCTGCAACATCTCATCTGCACATCTCCCAACTAATTTCCAAGGCTCCTTCCGTCGCTTACCGCCGTCCACCGAACCTCCGCACCCTTCTTGTCAAAAGTAGTCTGAAGGCGAAAACCAACACAGACCCGGCTGGCATCATACCCGGCACCACGCCCTGTAATGCTCCCAAATGCCTGACTTGCAAGCACCTTGGCTCCCCGCAACATCTTAAATTCAAAATTCCCGACAACCAGACCTGCAAGTCAGCCAATGTCATCTACGCCATTTCCTGCACGAGCTGCCCTGACATTTTGTACATAGGAGAGACAGACCGACGGCTGCACGAACGATTCCGTGAGCACCGCCGTCTCGTCACCAGGAGATTGTCGGGAGACCTTCCTTCGGAACAATCCACACATGTAGTTGACCATTTCTCGACCTCCGGCCATACTGAACTAAACATGCGCGTCTGTGTCATCAGATCAGGCTTCCCCTCCTCCCACGTGCGAAAGAGAGGAAAACCGTCTTATCTTCAACCTCAAAACAGAATTCCCCCTTGGTCTCAACACCAAACTTTCTTTCGCGTACTAAATTTCTGTATTAGTCTAAATGTTTTTTTTTCTAAACGTTTAAAAACAAAAACCTTTTTTTTGGTTGCACAGTTGAAGCGACGGGCGCGCTTGCACAGCCGTACTGTCGGCACTTGCGGTGCGCGAGTGCATGATCGCCCGGGACTTTGACGGGGTAACCGCGGATGTTCGCCCCCAGCGGGGTTGCCGCTTCTCCTATGACGTAGTCGATTTCATGGAATATCCTTTCTGCCGTCGCGTTTCTGCTTTCTTTATGAGCCTTACCGTTTGCTATCGTGCGTCCTTTCCTCTCGCCAGTAGAATTTTTAATTTCGTTAAAAGAACTTGTTAATTTCGTTAGTTCGCCATTCCGGCTTCTTTAACCTGTATCATGTTGTATATAGTGGGAATACGTACTTCCAGTCCCAAAGCGTTCTTCATCAGGAGTTTGTTGCCGTGGGGGTTGGAGGGAGGGCGGAGGGGAGGAGGGGGGTGAGAGAAAAAGGGTGGGGGGTTGTGGGTTGAGAGGGTTTACCAAATGTTTCAAAACGCCCGTTTCTTTTTTTTTTTTGTGGGCGGGGGGGGGAGGGGGGTGATCTGTGCGTCTAGCACTTGTGTTCGTGCCGTTTTGCGAACGACCTTCCCGCGTGGGCGATTTCGGCCCTCGGTGGTTTCGGAGACTCGGAGGCCAATAAATAAACACTCAAAACGAATAGCAATAAATTGTCCCTACTGCTGTTTACAAAACTGTATTTTTTCTGAATCTTTTTGAGACAAACGGCGCCGAAGTTAACACGCGTCACCCGACACCTGGGGTGGGGGGGGCTTCCTCGAACCGATCCGAACCGCGCGTCCGCCCGTCGTAACCGCTTTGGTCGTGGTTGCGGCGGCCGGGGACCCCCGAGGACCATTCTGGGTGTCTCGTTCTCGCGGAAGACGCCGCAAGGCGAGTTCGAGATCCCGTGGCACTTACGCGCCCCGGCTTTTGCTTTGCATTATTATTTTTTTTAGTTGCGTTAGATGACAGGCGAACAAGTTGTACTCCGTCTTCTAACGGTTTTGCCTTCCCCTCCCTCTCGGCCAATGTACCTACCCCTGTTTTTGTGACGTGTCCGTCCCCTGCCTGTTTCTTGTCCGTCTTTCGTGTCTATTACTTGAAGAAGGGCGTCCGCCCGAAACGTCGTATATACCTCCTTGTCCGCGTATTTTTTCGAGAAGCACAACCTTATTACTTGCGATTACGTGCTCTGCTTTTGTTGCGGCCGGGTGAGCCTGGCCACCCCTGCTTTATACTATCAAACCTCGTGCCCAGGCTCAAAGAGCTGCGCCAAACAACGTGCGAAGATAATAAAAAATGCAGCATGATTATTTTTCATTAGGAAATGCGAACTTTCTATGTACGGAGCTCATTTTTTTCTGGAATTTTATACGTGCTACAGATTGCCATGAAATACATCAAACGGTGCGCGTGTAGCGCAAGCCGCAACATGTCCAAATGAATATCTCAAATTAAAAATCAGCAGAACCCATCCTTTGGGAATGATTATCTACGTTAATGCGAATAGCATCAAACGGTGCGGAGTTATGCGCGTTCGTCAGGTGGCCGGCACACTCTAGATACGCCAGCCCACTCTTGAGGCGATTCTAAATTTGTTGACACTTTCACAGCCGTGCGCACGATCTCCGCAGCCCAGCACGTGCGTTTGTGTCACTTAGGAAGGCGAGCAAAGCACGCGCCATACGCACAAACACTCAAAATGGTACCGACCAGACTTTCTGGCGTCTCAGCTAGTCTCAACCAACGGTACTCTAAACAGTTGTTTATACCTTTACCATATGACGCGCTTTACAGCGCTGTCACAGCTGCCGGTGCGCGCGCGTTCCATGCACGAGGCTCATTCCGCTCTCGTGAGGCTGAGCACGGCCGCTACATCACCCTCTCCCGAGCGCGGGAGAGGGTGAGCTAGCGGCAGTGCTCAGCCTCACGAGAGCGGAATGAGCCCTCGTGCATGGAACGCGCGCGCACCGGTAGCTGTGACAGCGCTGTAAAGCGCGTCCTATGGTAAAGATATAAACAACCGTTTAGAGTGCGTCGAATGACTGCCTTCATAGCTCTGCGGTTAGCGCGTCTGCCTGCTGATCAAAGGGTCAACGATTCGAATCCCAGCCGGCGCCGGTCTTTTTTATTTATTTATCGACCCGCGGCGTAAGAGGTTAGATAGCCAGATAGATAGATAGATAGATAGATACATACATAGACGAAAAGTGCGTGAAGTATCCAAAGAATGCTATTCGCATTAATAATTAAATAAGCATGACAAATTGCTCCATCTACGTCCCCAGAGCAGCTGTTCACCGGTCTACCACAATACACAAATATTTGTAGGGAGTGTCTACATCCACGCGCGGGGATGTAGCCACGTCGGGAGGAGATAAGGCTCCATCCACGCACTACGTCACTTCCGGCGCGCTACGTCACTTCCTGCGTGGACGGAGGCAGTTCTCCTCCCGTCTTCTCTCCGTCCACGCAGGAATCAACCAATCAACGTACGGTCTTGCCTGCCATTGTTTTGCCATGTGCTCGGCGGCCGCTGCTCCTTGCGTTCCTGCCGTGCGCGGACTGCTGTTCGAATAACCGGGTGGCTGTCGAAGTGCGGGCGTTTAGTGGCATTAGGATCGAGGCAATTTGCTTTCCAAGGTGTCTGACGCCCTGCTCGATTTTGGCACAAACAACACCAGCGTTCGTGCCAGCGCGTACGTTGACAAGTACCGTCGGCTGGCCGCTCAGATCTTGGAGCGCAATCCGACGACGCAGATCGCCTTTTCTTCCGTCCTTCCGAGGCGGGAGAACAGGTTCTCTTCGTTGGAGTGTCAACGTAATGATCGGCACAGAGACGTGAATTGGCTCCTGCAGGAGTTCTGCCGCAAGAAGGGCTTCGTGTTCGTCGGTGATCTCGTGGACGAGTGGCATCTGTGCGTCGGCTACTGTTTTATTTGTCATGGAATAAACTGTTTCTGGAATCTTTTACCTAGTTTTCTCGATTGAATGCTCTCGGTATGTTTGTTATTACTGGGACTAATGCATGTTTTCCCATCTCTCACAATTTTCGTGGGACTGCGAGCGTGCGCGCAAGTCAAAACGTACGGAGCGGTGGGCTCGCACTTGTCCCCTTCGATGCACATAAGCTCAGATTAAAACGCCTCGAACCAAGCCAACCACACGCACGACGAAGCCTCACCGCCTCGCCTCGGCAGCGATGCACACATGGGCGAAGGCCCGGAGGCCGCACCCGCAACAAGCCGACCAAGCCCGCACCACATAGCTGCTCGGCTGCTCGCCCGCACGCACGGATGGCACGCACGCCGCCCACACGAGTGTGTGACTCCTGGACAACATAACTATAAAGATATCTATTGATACTATTTTTATGACGCAAGATATTTGCTATTAGTCTTAGAAAACAGTAAAAAATTGATAAATTGTCTAAGAATTTGTAAGGTCACGTGACATATTAACTTTAAAACAACAATAAAATGTAACGTCCTTATTTTTATATCCTATATTTACTTATAAGAAAGCATAATATGCACAAAAAACAAATTATCTCTTTATATTATAAGTCACGTGACCTTTTGCGTGGATGGAGCCTTATCTCCTCCCGACCTGGCTACGTCCCCGCGCGTGGATGTAGCCTCGGCCATATTTGTAAGTATAAGTTGCAGTAACTCGACGTAACTCGAACTCTTCTGCCTTGCGCCATGCTGTCGATGACTGGGTTGGGAGCGCCTCCCCGCGGATAGACGCCGCCTCCTTCTCTTTTTTCGATTACGCCCTCTGCGCACGAATGGGACGGCCGGAGAAGCGTTCGCCTAGGGACCTCGGAGGCCATGCCAAGAGAGAATAACTTCAAATGTACCCACTAGATGGCAGCACCTCCCGGTACTTGTCTTTTCTTTATGGCTCGAATATTCAAACAAATGTTCCGCTTTCATAGGGGACTGATGTTGCTCCAAAGGGGACCCTTGTTTGAAGCGGGAGCCTTCTGGGCAAATGATTCGACGCAGCGTCTCAGCCTTTTGTACGCAAGCGCTGTCGACCAATGAGAAAACAACGTCTGGGCAATTTATCTCGCAAGAACTTCACTACTGACGGATTCGTGACATCGATGCGGTATTGTGACCACGGGTTGTTCTTTGCTCGACTCACGTAAAGAGCGGAGGAAAGGCAAAAGAAAGATATGTCTTCCATTTCATAAATTTGACTAGGTGGCGCAAGTCAACCTCAGATTCAAAAAGCGGAGCTCGAAACAATTTATTTGGCTATCCCTTCAAGATTATAACTTCAAGCTTCCTCGATAGATGGCAGCACCTCCTGGAATGAGCATATCTCTACTTGTTTGTAAATGTGAATGAATGGATATACCGTTTAATTAATCTGGGGTAATCTCCGCCATCTCTCTTTTATGTATAGAAACAATACTGCGTTTAATGAGGCATCTTTATAATCTTAATTTCCAGAGTTCCTTCGGACGCGTTTATTTCGACGTGTTCTGTTCTTTGTACGCGTATTTTCTCGGTACAAAGGCCGGGCAAACTGCGATTTTGCATGCATGGGACTCATTTTGCAGACGAACCGGAAGAGCTTGCTGTAACTAGAGTCACTAAATAAGCTACGCTTTCAGAGTACCGCATTCCTTTTCTTTGGCATTTTGCCGACAATAAAGTAGCTCTACTAGACAATATTCTGGTTCGTTGCGGCATCATTGAACAGCGGCAGTCACTTGAGTCGCTATCATCATCATCGCTTTTTTTTCAACGCCACCATCTTGGGTCCAGCGATTCTCTGCCTGCTGCTGTTGGCTGTTTACTGCGCGCACACGCTGAAGTACGTCGCTCAGCACGCGCGATTTGCGTGTTACGTCGATATACGAACAACCCGACTTTGATTCGCTGCCACAGCTGCGGCCGCGGCAGCTGGCGCAAGCGACGGCTACAGCTTGGCTTGGCTCAGCTACAGTCGCTCCTCCATCTGCGTGCGGACCCAAGATGACGGAGACTGACGCTGCTTCAGACGCGTAGTTTGGGAGCTTCGGTACTCTGAAAGCGTAGCTTTATTTAGTGACTCTAGCTGTAACGTCGCAGCGCAACTGTAGAGCATCTTCCATTGCAAAGGGGGATAGGTGGCCGCGTGGGCTAGCGCACACCGGGCGGCGGAGTAAAGTTCACCGGAAAAAGGCTCACCGCAAAACCGGCAAATGTTTAAAAAAAGCTCACCGAAATTTTTATTTTTTTAGCTTAGCGGATTTTGCGTCACACGTGGCAATTTGATAAAATAATTGTCTTTTTTCTTTTTGTAATATTCTTGAAGTTTATTGGACACATTCACTCATTACTCGGGAATTAGTAATACACCGATTCTGTCTATTAATCACGCCGCAAGTATGAAGTCAGAGCATGGGGCACCCTTAAAAAAAGAAAACAATTTATTGACAGCTTGACAGTGCGCCGTCGGTAGCTCTGTCAGATCAAGAGGTTCGTTTTTTGCTAGCTAATATAAATAGCGGTGTGTGAACAGTTTCAGCTCCGAAGATTGTGTGGTGCCTGATAGACAAGTAGGTGTTTGTTGATGTAATCAGTGTCGGCTAGGCTGTTTTCTTTTTTGTTTCACTAATAAAACGTTAGTTGCGAGAACAGCTTCGTCTTGCCGTGTTTCTTGTCTTTAATTCGCCCTCGTCGTTTAGCCTGTTTTCATGATGTATAACGTTTACCAACTCGCCTAATTCGCTACATTACAGAACGGTGACTGATCAGCTATGAAGGTCACGAGTCGTTCGCCCCAGAAGGGCACTATCACACGAAGGCAACGTGTGAAAAAACCGGCACGGATGGCTAGAAAACGTGCATGTCCGTGAAGGAAAGCAATATCGATAACTTACTGACCGTTCTATCCTGTTTTCAAAGGTTAACAAAAGCTTCAACGAGAATTTCAGGCCCCGTGTTGTTGCGACACGCACTTTCGGGTCTTCGGCATTTACAGTTTTTTTTTTTGTTTTAAACAGACATTATTAAGTTTCTTGATCTTTTTCCTGTTCTTCAAGTTTACGAAGTTTTCAAATAGGCTGTTTCGTGAAGAGTAAACCACGACAAACAGTCGCCCGTAATTATTCATTTGGAAGCAATATGCCCAATAAGCTTAAAGTATTACAAAAATAACATTTTCGTTTTACAAAACTGACAAATTTCAATGATAATAAATTGATATATGTTACTCATAATCCGACAGCCTCCATATGAGAAGAAAAAAATATCGGTAAGCTTTTCCTCCGCTTTTACCGGTTCTGCTACGAGTTTTTCACCAGTGAGCTTTCCACGGGATTCGAGCACACATGCTCGGAGCACGTGGAGCGAAAGCTCACTTTGCAGAAGCCAGGATTCAATAGACCTCTTCCGGGAATTCAGTGCCATCTGGTGGCTCAAATGGCAGTTTAACTTTTACCGTACTAATGGCGGCGATGAACCTGTGGTCTGCAGTACTGTATGTGGCACCGTCACTTTCGCAAGTCAACGGTAAATGAAAATGCGCGCGTCACTGACCAGTTATTTTAAACGGTGCAACCAGTCAGAACGAAGCGCCAGCCCACATACACGCCTTCATAAAATTCTATACTTCAAGGGGCTTTGAAGCCGAGCTAACAGATTGACTGGGCCCGAGCTAGAAATGAACGCTTACGCAGCTATTGCATCCGATTACTGCTTCACGTCGCGCTAACATCTAAAAGGTATAGGCATCGAATCATCTGCTTAGAAGCATCTTCAACTTCTTCTTCTCATCACTAAACAGAAGGCCGCCATTAGTATAGCACATATGCCATTTTTCAGATGATGATAATGATCAAAGTTGCCAGTCTGAATTCCGGAAAGGGTCTAGTCCCACCCCTGCCCTTTTCGATCTGGATGAGCATCGTACCGGCGTACGGTCGAGAATCACTACTGCGTGGTGCACGTTACAGCAGTGGCTAAATTGCTCATCTACAGCCAAGACACCAGACACCTATTGAGACAGACTAACTTCCCGCTGAATAAACATATTCCAATTTTATTTTTATTCCGGTCTAAACCGTTTTAGTGAAGACTACAACACCTTTGTCTAGTATAGGTCAATGCTTTAGGTCAACGACTTGCAAGTAATAATTTGTGCGGCACATGACTTATATCTAGGGTTCGGAGTTTTGGTTTAAACCGATAAAAGTATGCCGAATCCATTTTCGTAAATTCAGTTTTAACCGAAAAAGATCAGTTTTTAGGTTCGGCATTTTCGATTAAACAGGTAAAAACCGAAAAGAGTATGTCGAATCCATTTTCTAAAATTCAGTTTTAAACGGAAAAGGTCACTTTGACTTCCAGTTGTACCGCAGAGCCGTGGTGAAAAAGTGGAACGACAGTGTATATCGAAACATGTCCGAATGTATGGGATACACGGATGGCATCACGACGTTTTGGTTTAATGCGCGTATCATCGATCGGAACGTGGTTCAGAAATGCCCATGACTTCGCCATGTACGCGCGTTTTCAAACTCGTTGTATGGAAGACTGACTCTGCATGTTGTGTCGTGCTTCAAAACGTCGCACCGTCTCTCTTTGGCGGTCACAATTGGTTGATCGGCTGATTTTGGCTCAAGCAGCGCTTCATCTCCTCAGCCTGCCAGTGTTAGCGTTGAGACAGCATACTCGAAGCTCAGGGTTATAGTAACAGGAAAGAAAGAGTGCGGATCAACGAGAACCTGGAAAAGTACGCGCATGTGTGTACTATAATAAGATCACGTAATCATAATGTACAGAAGGTGAAGTTCCATGTTGTTTCGGCACAAGCTTTGTATCCGACTTGTTTGTACTTGTTTTTGTTGTTGTTTTTTTCTTTTACAATTGCACACATTTGCCAAATAAAGTGTAAATTAATTTTTCAATGTATCTGTGCCGTTATTCTCCGAGTTATCACAAATCCGGTGTCCGTTGGTGTTTATTTTATATTCACCAAAAAAGTCGGTAAACTTTTGTGGGCTTAAATATACGCCGAAAAAAAAATTTATTTTTAAAATTTACATTGAAAAAGTATGCCGAATTTTAAAAAAATAGACACCGAAAACACGGAACCCTACTTATATCGCAGCTTAAAAGCATGTTTATATACTTATTACCAGGCAAATATTAGCTGCTTCGACATACATCTGAAGTGAATTAAAAGGAAATCCATGGCTTTAATGGTATGCAAAACAAGTTTGAAGCATATTTCGATATTCCCAATGACTTGTGAAACTTTATTGGCAAAGGGGCAGTCAAGCGGAGAGGTGAAGTCTTGATATTTTCACACAGCTGGGAACAATGGGTCGTAGTGGTCATTTCCTCTAAATAAACAATGGTTCAATATGCAAAGCTGCCAACTGGTGGAGACGACAGAGCCACTGCCAATGTTGGGATCTCGCGTCTACAGTGAGGTGAGGTCGTCAGCATACTTGTTGCTAATCCTACTGTACATTACTCCCAAGAGAGCAGACTTTCACCATTTATTGATGTGCAAACCTTGAAAACAGAGGGAACATTATTTTTTTTGGAGTGGTCGCCTTTCGACAAATTGTTCCTCCCATTGCAATAAGGCTCTGGAATCCGGGGTGACCAGTGGTGGGCCAATGCATACAATGGCCATCCGACACGAGGGCTTCCATGTGAGCAACAAATGATCGGCCCAAAGCAGTGCCCTTGTAAGTAGGTGCCAAACTTTCGCAGGAGCATGACATTTCTTCCGCCTCCAGCATACGCACGAAATTACAGTAGCAACCAACTGCAGCACCGGTAGTCAATCGCATACTCTTCCTTTTATATCGATGGTAACTGTACAGATTGATAGCAAGCTCTAAATATTCGTCAAGTGGAAAATGAAAAGCGGCCCATCACCTTTTGCAACTATCTGGAATCCGAAGGTTGATTCAATTACACTTCAGAAAACATTTGCAGGAGATAGGGCGCCCATAAAAAAGGCCCGCAGGAAAAATTTTGCATGCAGACAACGCATGCTTACCGAGAAAAGAACATGTCAAATTGAATATTTTGAAATATTTTGAGCAACCTCGGGACCGTGTCAAGCGCCAGACAGCATTCACCACTTCCGTCAATGCTGTGGTCATTTTATTGATTAAAAAACAAGGCGTCCGAGCTTGAGTCGAAGCTAATGGGAGCGTTTTTAGCAAAGCATGCTTCTTTCCCACAGGTCCACACCACCACTCTCCCGCAACACGCCGGGCTTGAATGCTCCACTATAAGACAGGAAGCTCCTTCGGACACTGATAGTATAGACTCCTTGCAAAAAGAGGCCTTCTGGCCGACGCCATTTTGCGACTCGAGCAACCCCTGTCAGCAGGGACGGCGCCAGGGGGAGGCTAGGGGTGGCGGGCGCCTCCCCTAAAATTTCGTCTGCCACCCCAAGATGAAGCAGCTTTGTACGCAAATAATTGCCTACGACGTCGGCTTCAAAACCCAGTGTAACGAGTGTCCAGCCTTTAGAGCCGTTCATGCCTTTTATTTATTTTTTCCTACTAACTTCCATCCACGGGAAGTCGTACCGCGGGCGAGTAAGCTATCAAGCGCTTTAGAAAAAGCAGCTCCCCTTGTGACGCCTGCTGGCTATTCTCTCCGTATTCCGCTCTGTGGTGCTTATCTTCAGCGGAGACCGGAGACGTGAACGACGGCGAGCTTAGTTACAGTCAAGGTCATGGGGCATCCCGAAAAGGGAAGCAAAACCTTGTTGTGAGTCTGAGCACAGGTGGCAGAGGTCCCTGCTGTGATACCCCCCCCCCCCTCTTCCTCCTTGTCTCTCCTCATTTCCCTTTTCAATGAGCACACCGCATAAGCTATCTTCGATAAGCCCGTGGGTGACAGCACCTCAGAGCACCCCCCCCCCCCCCCAATTTGGTTCGCCTCCCCGCTGCCCCCCCACTATGAAAATCCTGGCGCCGTCCCTGCCTGTCAGCCAAAACTTTCTGCCACACGCCCGAGCTGTGGAAACCCGCTCAGCGCGGCTACCCACCTGCATTGTGCACTCGGAGTTCGCCGGCTTTCCCAAGTTTTTACTTTATTTGCCTGTTCAGGATGCTTGGGCCTTCCTTGTGTTATCATTCACTGTGAGAACAAGGGGAATACCAAGCGCCAGGGCTCGTAGCCTGCTCGACCTTCGCAGGAAACGAACGAAAAAAGCGAATGTCAGCGGTGCCCGCGACGCGGGCCGTTCCGACTCTCTTCTGAGGATTATATCTGTTCAGATAATCCCTGAAAAGCCTCTCCCGGGCTATGTTCCCCGTCTTGCGTGAGAAGCAGCTGCATTAGGGTCCTGGGTATGGGGACTGAATAGACACGTTCGTTCATTTGCTTTAGTGCTGTGTAAAAAAGCACCGACTTTTAAAACGTACCGCAAGACAAGCCGGATTCCATCCGATCGTCGGACTATCGTCAACACTGTGGTTTTGAATATGCTGTTATTTGAGACCTTTCTCAAACCCTGTTCGGATAACGCAGCACCGTGGGGTATGTACAATAGAGTTTGACTGATCAAACGCATGCTGAATTTCATGTGAGCGGGGAATGCCCATGCAGTTCGGCTATCCTGTGGTGTGGTCAAATATTGCAGGCAGTCAAGACTTTAGTAGATTGAACACAGCTGAGCGTATGGCAGCCGCTAAAAAGATCAACATAAGGTGAAACATACATTTCAGTTGCATTTGTTCTGTCGCGCACGGACTCGTCAAAAATAGGTTTCATTTGTTTATTTTTGCCTCCAAAAATAATGCAATGCTTTCTTAAAAAAACTCTTCGCCATAGAACACAAAACAAAAAATAAAACGAGGCAATTTTTCCGCCACCAGCGACCCGAATTGCGCCAACGCAGGCTGCCACAGCCATACTGACGAGAAAAACCCACAGCGCAATGTGCAGGCAGGCAACACTGACGTACACTCTCAAAACCAGGGACGCGCGCTGCAAATCGCTGCATTCGAGACTGCCGCTGGAAATGTGTATAGAGTGCTTACACAGCCACTACAGAAGCAAAGATGGGAATTACGCTATGTACAGCTTTGCAATTATGGCAGCTAAAAGCCACAGAGCACTAGACTCACAGATCCTGCTGGTTGGTCGTTCTTGTAGAGGAGGATGGTCCGTGACTCCTCCAAACAGCTAGCATGTGATGGTGGCTGACATGGATGTTGAAACAGCTTTGAGAAAGGAGGGATCACCGTCCGCCAGTTTTGGCAAGTCAGGTGGTCTAGCTGGCTGCAGGTGAGCTAACTTGCACCACGCATTGAAAGGCACACTGCTGCTGCCTCTTGTCACTAACACTGACACCTCACAGGAGCACCACTTTCAAATTGTGACAAGGGAGTTCAAAGGCACACTGCTACTGTTAGTGTTGTCGATGCTGGCACTTCACAGGTTCATGCAGCTTGCAACACTCTCTAAGAAGGCATTGGAAGGCACACCGCCTCATGCCTTTGTTACCAGTGCTGGCACCTCACAGTCAGTTGACAGGAGCACCTACTCCAACACTGCAACAGGGGGCCTTGACACGGTGTCTCATGGCACAGCACATCATCCACACAACTCTGCTGATGATGGAGTTACGGCATTGCCACAGGTCACAGAGATTCACCCCCAGAATAGCTTCGAGGACATCTCTTCAGTTAGAATGCACCCTCGGAAACAGCAAGACCTCATCACTGTTCACCAGCATCCTGTTCAGAATGGACAAATAGCACAAAATGAGAATTCCGACATTTCAGTCACACCACACCACTGGCGACGCACTGACCCAAGTTCAGGGTGATAAGATAGACAGGTGGGGGAAACGAGAGCCAAAATGAGCGACCGGATTGTGTCCCTGCATTGGGTTTTTTTTTGTCTGTGGCGCCATCTATGTGGAGCACCACGAACTCTCACTTCAGGCGGGGCAACCGGTGGCGACCGGCTAAACCAGGGGGCTGGCATCACGTGATTTTTTTTGAAGCCTAGTCATAAAAAAAAGTCGGCTCCGAAGTGGCGCCGGCTGGCGGTATACTATACAACTCTACCTCGTTCCGTGGGATTTACGAGTTACGGAGCTGTCGAAACTCACGGGCGGAATTAAGACGGCGAGGTGGTCCTGTCGGTCCTGTCTGCATCTATTCTGTATCCCGGTTGTTTCGACGTTTAACTTTGCTGTTCTCGACGGACGGAGCCGACCGAGGAGCGAAGCGCGGCGATGCCCGAGATCGTCGAGATGCGGAGTCTGCGAGCCACCGAAGCGTGAAGTCCGCGTGACGCAGAGCACCTCGAGCAACAGTTTTGACGACGGAGAACGACATCAAAGGTCTCTATCGAAGAAAGTCACCTTGCAAAGTGTTTGCGATCGCGGCGGCCGCGCTTGATTTTGTGGACGCATCGCTCTGCTGGAGTTCCCCAACCGCGATGGGATTGTGTTGTGTAGGAAATTGCAGTAATCGGTCCGGAGCCGTCGAAGAAGTCGCGCACTCAGCGCACTGCGTGTTCGCTTCATCGGTGAGCGCGCACACCCTTTGCTGATGAAACTTCAAAATTAATATATATCGCTTCCGAATAGTGCTTCCAGTTTCCCGAGACGTCGTGTGTCGCAACCGATGGGTCAGGCACTTTGAACAGGGGCAGTGGTTGGACCCCCTCAAAGAATAGCGTTG